>SJYC01066051.1:0-12899 GCA_006408675.1 Madoqua kirkii | reverse complement strand
CAGCTTTAAAAGTTCTACAAAAATGTCTGGGATTTTAATTGGAATTGCTGTAAATCTATAGATCGACTGGAAGAGAATGGAAATCTTAATCACATTGATTATTCCTGTCCACTAACTCAATGACACTCTGCTCATTTAAAAAGAAAAAAAAAAAAGGATTTCTCTTTTTGTTTCATTTGGATAGTTTTCATGATTATACCCTCCAGTTTGCTAATTCTTATTTTTTTCTTGGCCATCTCTAGTCTATGGTTAGTCCCATCCAGTGCATTTTTTTTCATCTATGATTAATCTCATCAAGTAAATTGTTTTCATGTTAAAAAAATTATTTGCAGTTATTTCTATAATTTCAGAGTCTCTCAAGTTTTTTAACATGTTAAATACAGTTAGAGTGTCCTGAATATAGTTTTAGTATCCTGTGAGCCTGCTAAGTCACTTCAGTCATGTCCAACTCTGTATGACCCCACGGACTGTAGCCTTCCAGGCTCCTCTGTCCATGGGATTTCTCCAGGCGAGAATACTGGAGTGGGTTGCCATGCCCTCCTCCAGGGGATCTTGGATCTGAAATGAAAACTTTTAGTATACTTATCTGCTAATTCTAATATCTGGGTTAGTATTGGTCTGTTTGATTGATTGGTCCCCTCATTATAGATAGCATTTTGTCACTTCTTTGCATGTCTGATAATTTTTGAGTGGCTTCCAGGAATTGTCATTTTTACTTTGTTGAGATGGATATTTTGTATTCCTATAAATAGTCATAAACTTTTTAGCTGGATTCAGTTAATTTTCTTGGAAATAGATTCTTTAAGTCTAGCATCTATTCTTTTTCAAGGTGGGATCAGGTAATATTACTTTATTCCAGAACCTATGAATTTTGAGTTTATCTAGTTTAATTAATTGGAGAAGGAAACGAGAATAAGTACAATTCCCAGACCTGAGTGACAAGCCAAATGGTATATTCTCTTATACTCTAATATGGTTCTTTCCCTAATCTTGGACAGTTTATTTACATATATTTTCCTCTCCAGAACACCAGTTTTGTAATTGTCTATCTTCTTGTCTTGTCCACCGATCATAAATTTCCTGAAGGCAAAGCCAGTCCCACATGGCCTGACAGAATGGACCCACTCAATAAATACTTATTGATTAAATAAAGTGGAAACGACAAGAACATAAATACAAGGCAAATAACTGAGATATACTTTCAGTAAATAAGTTCAGAAGTGAGATATATTACTTCTGATTTCTGCTTAGTAAATATTTACTGAAAGAATAAAGAAGGCCAATGTTATATTCATTTGCCAAATTTGTGTTAGCCACATCTAAAACTTGGATTCAGGTTTCTATGGCATCGTTTCGTATCCTAAAATACACACAGAAAGATATCCTAGAAGTGAGATTAAACATAACTTGGCAAAAGCCTTAAGTATTTATAAAGACAGTTTTCTTTTTTCTGATATTTAACATGTCTTCTCCTGGAAGGAGGAGGCCACCCACTGCTTGGATATTTTTCTATCTGTTGAATTATGCTAAATAAAATCTAATAGTCCTTTTCGTTGCTATAGAGTCAATGACTTCATCCTTTTTGGTCACCATTTTTACAATATAACAGGCTCAAATGTTGAAAAGTTTTATCTGGTAACCTTATGAAACGGGTACCTTCCCACAATCATAATTTTAATCAACCACTCCTGGTCCAATATGTGAAAAATAATCACATTCAAGGAAGAGCAACATGTTTTTTCTGGGTCTTATTAAAAAGAAGTGCTTGCCAAAAAAGGAGTTGGTGATCTTTATGTCATAGAATTGTTATGTGGCATAAAAGAGCTAATGTGTGCCAGTGGTCTGGCATATGAAGGTGAAGGTGAAGTCGCTCAGTCGTGTCCAACTCTTTGGGACCCCATGGACTGTAACTTACTAGGCTTCTTCATCCACGGGATTCTCCAGGCAAGAATACTGGAGTGGGCTGCCATTTCCTTCTCCAGGGGATCTTCCCGACCCAGGGATCGAACCTGGGTCTCCTGCATTGGAGGCAGACGCTTTAACCTCTGAGCCACCAGGGTGAACTAATCCAGCTTTCTGAAACAGTATTTTGTACTGTTTAACCTAAAACCAAACTATGGAACCGAGTAGTAGTGGTAATGGGAGTTCCTTCCTCCATCTGGTGTAAGTGTGAAGGAGAGAAAGCAAAAGGACCAGACATGCGCTTAATACCGAATTGCAAGTTTTCATCTGTAGGTGAATAATCCACGCCTTATCAAGCACCATAAATCATCTGTGAGATAGCACCTTGGGTGCTTGAGAAGTGACGTCTGCAGTTTCCTTTCACTGTCTAATCCCAGGACAACCTTAGATAAAATTAGTATATCTAAGAAAGAGAAGGAGGTGAAAAGAGGCAATTTCTAGTTGCAGTAGTTAATGGCAGTGTCCCTGGTGGGGTGGGGTGTGGGGAGGGCATCTCTCCTCTGGGGTAATAAATAGAATGCCCAGTTCAGCTAGAATCCCAACCTCCAGAGGTGCTTTGAACACAGAACCTTCACTGACTTAAAGAAAGTAGTGCTCTTCCATCATTTCAACCAGTAGTTTGCCAAAAGAGGCTCTGCCTTCAAAGGGGTAGAGCTGTCCTTCACCCTGAACTAGAAAAAACCAGAGGAAAGAGACAGAACATACATGGCAGAAGATGCTCCAGCCAATAACCTATTTCAGTTTTACCTGCTGTTTCACTGATTGTTTGAGGCTTTTACAAGTGGTTTATACTTTCTATATGCAAAACATTACAAAATATTTTTAGTCCATTTGGTTAGCAATTGGTTTTCCAACTTCCTTCATTTTCTGTATATATAACACCTTGGTCTCCTTGGATTTTATTATTTTACTTGTCTCTCTCACCTCTGGTACATTCTCAATTCCAATTAGCCTTTATTTATTTTTTTGAATCTTTGTTCTTTATGTCGAATACAGTGGTTCTTAATGTAAAATGCCATGCAGTTATAGCTTTTCTGTATGCCTAACCTTTATTTCTTGCTATTATTAGCCTTTGCACGTAATATTCTTTCTCTGTTTTCACTGGTGTGTTTGACAATTCCCTATTTAGCATCATCTGGAAATTTCATTAATGTACGCCTTCTTCCAGATCATTAATAAAGTTGTAGCTCAAACTGCAGCTGACATTCATTCCCCTGGCTCCCTCTGGTCATCTTTTTGCAGTTCATCACATTGCCCTTTATCATCTTTTTTTTTTTTTTTGAGGATTTGCCAGCCACTTTCCAATCCTCCAGATATTGCTTACACTCAGTCATTTTAAATTAATTTTGTGACTCTGTTTCAGAATCTCATAGAGTACCTTGCATAAAATAAGCACTAGATAAACATTAGTAGAGCTAAATTGGGTCACTAGGCCAGCTATTTGATTTATTCAGTTCAGTGCATTTGGGTCTCCCCAACACTACCAATAAGGAGGAGAAGGGGATGGCAGAGGATGAGGTGGTTGGATGGCATCACTGACTCAATGGACATGAGTTTGAGCAAGGTCCAGGAGTTGGTGATGGGCAGGGATGCCTAGGGTGCTGCAGTCCATGGGGTTGCAAAGAATCAAACATGACTGAGCAACAGAACTGAACTGAATGCTACCAAAAAAAAAAAAAGAACACATATCTTTTTCTCTTTTTTTTTTTTTTGGATAGACTTTTTAAGACAATTTTTTCGTACTTTCTCTAGTCCTTTTGGGGCTTCCCTGGTAGCTCAGATGGTAAAGCATCTGTCTAGAATACGGGAGACCCAGGTTCAGTCCCTGGATTGGGAAGATCCCCTGGAGAAAGAAATGGCAACCCACTCCAGTACTCTTGCCTGGAAAATCCCATGGACCGAGGAGCCTGGTAGGCTACAGTCCATGGGGTCACAAAGAGTTAGACACGACTGAACAACTTCACTTCATTTCTAGTCCTTTTAAATGATTAAGAGTGCTCCATTTCTTTTTATAGTTTAAACTCTATCTTAATCCAGGTACTGATATAGATAATAAGCAAGGAAGATATCCAAATACCATATGTGTGTGTGTGTGTGTGTGTGTGTGCATGTGCACACGTGTATTCTAGTAACTTTACCATTCATTAGTTTTAAAACTGTCCTGGTAACCCTACCAAATTCCTAACTGGATTTAAGATATCTTATAATAAATACATGTTTACAATAAGACCAAAACAAACCATCATAGGACAAAAGAGAACACAAGAAGGAAAGAAAGGAAAACAATATATCTTTAGATTCCTAAACCATGGCAAGAGTGACACGAGGGAGAAGAAAGTGGGAGTTTAGAAGCTAGAATAAGGTTGAATTTTGACTTTATTGCTCATGAGATAAACGACTTCAAGCAAGTTTTGTGACCTCTTTCAGCTTCAGTTTCTCCATTAGTGATATGGAATGATCATCTTTAACTGATCATTCCAGATGGTGTAGGTAAGGCTCTTACACAGCTAGTGTAGGTAAGGCAACTAGAAGCACTCTTGGCTTGTGATGTGCTCTGGACCTATCCCTGCCAGCATTCCCTGCCTGCAGGAAGTGGTCCCTCTGCCCCATGGCACAAGCATGAAATTTAGAAGCAACGTGATTGCTTCCTCTTTCACCTCCACATCCAAACAATAGCATGTACCACAGCCACTTTCTCAGATTCACCCACTGCCACCCCTGTATGGGGTCCTCGGTTGCTGCAATGGACTTGAAGTCTCTCTGCTTCAGCTCAACTTTCCTTTAGTTCACTGCCTGCTGAACAACTGCATCTATCCTTTTCAGAGTTAGAGCCTGACACTCCATTGCTTAAACCTTGCAGGAACTTCTCACTGACTTGAAATAAAAATCCTACCTCCTTATTTCCTTATGATCTGACCTGCTTCCCTGAGACCACAGGAGAGGGACCAACCCGTCACTCAACACATATCTGGCACTGTCTGGCATGTCTAATACATGGGAAAGTGAAGGTGAAAGTGTCAGTCACTCAGGCGTGTCTGACTCTTTGCGACTGTATGGACAGCAGCCCATCAGGCTCCTCTGTCCATGGAATTCTTTAGGCAAGAATACTGGAGTGGGTAGCCATTCCCTTCTCCAGGGGATCTTTCTGACTCAAGGATCGAACCTGGTTCTCCTGCATTGCAGGCAGATTCTTTACCGTCTGAGCCACCAGGGAAACATTTACAAATATTTGCTGAATAAAGGAATACTGTCCACTATTGCTGCAAGGGAAAAAGCTTTGCTCCCAACTTGATCATATGCTCCCCTTCTAAGGCAGCGTTCTAAAACTGCTCACAGCGATCCAGCAGTGAGAAATGGTGAAACTACAATTGCTCTCCATGGCTTCCACCTTCAGGACCCAGACACTGACATTTAATAATCATTGAGCATTCAAGAATGCAGTTCTTATAGATGAAAGTAACTATTTGTTAAAGAGGAGGGGACTGGAATAAAAATGGAGCATCTTTTGATGAACATTACATTCAAATCATTAGAATTTCATATAGATGTAATTGCTCCCTCAGAAATAGATTAAATATACACAGCATTTTAAATGACACTTTTACATTGTTAAAGTGCAGTTGATTATAAATTGTGAGTATTTTAAACCGGGCATGCTTCCTCTCCATCAATCAGTGTTATCATGACCATCTTTTTAATAAGATTATTTGCTAATGGAAAACTAAAATGTTCAATGCCTGCAGCAGCATTAACACAGAGAATGAGCAAGTGACAGCTCACCCAGCATTTGATTCTCTCTTCAGTACGCAATGTCTGGAGAGATCCCTTTTTCTTCATTCCCACACACACCAGTGCAGCTGCTGCTAATGGGTATTTTCTTCTGATGAGGAGTCGTGAGTGCCTTCAAGCTTTGAGGTGCTAATCATTAGCGGTTATGAAGTATCTTAGAGAACAAACTCTGGCATTCTCCCCAAAAGCTGAAGGTTGAGATGCTGCAGGGCTATTTAGAATGCAGAATTTTGACATTTATACTCACTCAAATTAGGAAGATAATATATTAAGTTGACAAAGAAAGTAAAATCATCAGGCTTTCCATTGTACAACTCAGTAGACTGCTCAGCTGGGTGCATTTCATTAGCTGAGAAGTTCTAATGTGCTATTTACCTGTATGATTTTTTTTTAAGAACTCAGGATTATGCATGATGAAAATCACCTTCCAAAAAAAGGAAAACAAAAAGCAGAGGAGCACACAGAATCTCTAAAGGAACATTTATTTTTATTTTTAAAAAATCAGAGATTTTTTTATGTGTTAGCTTACATGTTTTGTGTGTTGGACATAGGACATGGCCACGGGAAGGACGGAATCATTGGAAAGTAATCAGGAAACATGTTGATAATTCATTATAGGTGTTACCTACATCTGTGCATGCTCAATTGCTTCAGTCATGTCTTCCGACTCTTAAAAAAGCAGAGGAGCACACAGAATCTCTAAAGGAACATTTATTTTTATTTTTAAAAAATCAGAGATTTGTTTATGTGTTAGCTTACATGTTTTGTGTGTTGGACATAGGACATGGCCACGGGAAGGACGGAATCATTGGAAAGTAATCAGGAAACATGTTGATAATTCATTATAGGTGTTACCTACATCTGTGCATGCTCAATTGCTTCAGTCATGTCTTCCGACTCTTTGCAACCCTATGGACCATAGGCTCCTCTGTTTACGGGATTCACCAGGCCAGAATGCAAGAGTAGGTTGCCGTGTGCTCCTCCAGAGGTCTTCCTGACTCAGGGATCAAACCTGTGTCTCCTTCATTTCCTAAACTGCAAGTAGATTTGTTACCACTGAGCCCCCTTGGAAGCCCAGTGGCTTCTATACTATACTATAACAAAAAAAAAATTGAAAATGAGAAAATGCTGTAGAAAATGAGTCATAGGAGTCTATTTTGCTCAGCTCTACACAAACATGATAAATAATATAGATGAGGAGAGTAAGCTTGTAAATAAAATATTTAGAAAATTTAAACAGACCAACTTCTGTAACAGATTATTTCAAAGCACACTTCTACTGAAATGTTAAATAATAGGTAATACCAATGCTGTTCTTTTCAGAGTATAGAAAAATGGAGGAAAGTTTCTATGTTATTTTAATGAAGCTCTCATCTCTAGGGGGAAACATGTTTCCTTGCCTTTCTGTTTTCTAGAGGAATTCACTTTGTCTGGTGGCCCCTTGTCTTCAAAGTCACGAATCACATCGCTTGCCTCTGCTTTACTGACATCTCTGCACACGCTTTCTCTGACTCTGTTGCTTCTTTCCTTCACTTGTAAGAAACCCTGTGATTATGTGTTGCTATTGTTTAGTCACTAAGTCATGTCCGACTCTTCAGCGACACCATGGACTGCAGCCCACCAGTCTCCTCTGTCCATAGGCTTTTCCAGGCAAGAATACTGGAGTGGGTTACCATTTCTTTCTCCAGGAGATCTTCCCGACCCAGGGATCAAATCCACGGCAGGTGGATTCTTTACCACAGAGCCACCTGGGAAGCCCTGAGATTATGTGAGACCCATACAAATACTCCAAAGTAATCTCCCCATTTTAAGGTCCTGAAATTAATCACAAAGCCACCTTTGCCATGTAAGGTAATATAGTCACAGGTTCTGTGGATTAGTATGGGAGGCAACTATTCTGCCTTCCACACCATATTGCCAAAGATTAACATGTTTGACAGCACCGTATGTTGACTGGTGGTGGGTCAAAGGCACGCTCAGACAATGCTGAAGGTTGGTAAACCCTTTATAAACAGCCATTTGGATTATCCTTAAAATGACAGTTGCACTTTCAGAAATTTCCCTTATGGACTCACCTAGAAGGGAAAGATGATGGTTTATATTAGGGTACTCACTGCAGCGTTTTTGTAACATCAAAGAGTTGAACAGAAATAAGTCATCACCAAAAAGAAGTGGCTAAATAAGCTAAGGTACACTGATAAAATGGAATATTCTTCATGCTTGCATGAAAATAATTCAATTTCTTTGAATTGACATGGAGAAAAACACCAAGATGCAGATCATATGTCTTTGTATATGAGAGATGCTTTTTTTTTTCTTTTACATTTTAACATTTCTGAAATCAGGATGTGTCTTTCAAATAATGGCCTGTCATATTTAAGTGGCAGAATATTTTTTTTCTTTCAGAGCAGTAAGATAATAATGATGTGTCTTCTGGCCAGTGAGAACTTGAACTTGATGGAGTACTGTCGTTAAGTGGGGAAAAAAAATTCAGATTAGTATGTAACAATGAATATGTGTAAACACACACACTTCCCCTCATTATTAGATCATTAACATCAGCATTCAGACAAGATATTTTTTCTCCTACTAAAAAGGCAAATCTCCTTTTGATCACATTTTCTCCCTCTAGTTTTTACCTCTCTTTTTGGCTTCCTTTTACAGCAAAACTCCTCAAAGATTTAATCTATACACATTTTCTCAAGTTTCTCTTCTGCTTCTAAGGCCTAAATCCATTCTAATTCATTTTGGTCCCACTAAAATGCTTCTCATCGATATTACCATTGACCTTGTTCTTGATAAATCGTTTAGCAGCATGAAGTACAATTGGCGTGCCTCCTCTTGAAATATGTTCCTTCCCTTGGTTTCTTGGACATCTCACACTGCTTTCCTCCTCTCTATTGCTGCTCCTTGCCAATCTGCTGGTTTTTTTTTTTTTTTTATCATTTTCACTAGTAACGGTGGCATCATCCCAGGCCTCCATCCTGCTCCCTTCTTCCCTACATTCACTTCTGTAGGAATCTCTTCTGAACTCACAGCTTTGAACACCATCAATCTGCCTATAAGTGTCTAATTTGTCTCTCCAGCTCAGATCTGTTCTGTGATTTCATATTCATATATCCAACTGTTTGCTTAGCATCTCCAATTTGCTGTCGAATGAGCATCTTGGGCTTAGCATAACTGAGACTGAACTTCTCCTTTTCCCTTCAAAGCTTCTTCAGACTTCCTGTTTCAGTAATGACACTTCTCTCAGTGGTTCCAGCTAAAATCCCTAGAGGTGCTCTCAATATGTTTCTAAGCCCACTTTGAACCCATAGTCTACTCTTGTTAATTCTGCCTTCAAAAAGTCTATCCAGAATCTGACCTGTGCTTAGCACCTCCATTGCTGCCTTCTGATCTAAGCCATGGGTCATTATCTTTTGACTGTATTCTTGTCATATCCTTCTTAGTTCTCTCCCAAGTCTTCAGGCACTTCTTATCAGAGCATCCAGGATATCCTGCTAAAATGTAAGTCAGATCATGTCATTGCTCTTGTTGAGTTCCTCAGTCATGTCCAACTCTTTGTAATCCTGTGGACTGCAGCGAAACAGTCTTCCCTATCCTTCACTATCTCCCAGAGTTTACTCAAATTCAAGTGTGTACTGACTCCACTGAGTCAGTGATCCCATCCAACTATCTTATCCTCTGTCACCTTCTTCTCCTCCTGCCCTCAGTCTTTCCCAGCATCCAGGCTTATTCTAATGAATTGGCTCTTCACATCAGGTGGCCAGAGTATTGGAGCTTCAGCACTAGTCCTTCCAATGAATATTCAGGGTTGATTTTCTTTAGGATTGACTGATCCTCTTGCAGTCCAAGGGATCCTCAAGAGTCTTCTCCAGCACCACAGCTCAAAAGCATCAGTTCTTCAGTGCTCAACCTTGTTCATCTTTACATAACTCTCTCACATCTTTACATAACTACTGGAAAAACCATAGCTTTGGCCCTCATAATCAAAGCCAAGTTTGTTATAGTGTCACAGCTCAGCCCGACTTCGGTCCACTGTGTTTCTTTCCCTCGTTTCCCATCCTTTACTCTCAGACTCTTCCCGAATGCTCTTCCTTGACAACAGAACTCTCTATTTGCCCTCCTTCTAGTGTGTTAAAGTGTCACTTTTTTTGTAAACCTTCATTCTGGCCACTCTTAAATTTTGCCACCCATTTCTACATCTTCCCAAGACTTACTCCCTCCATTCCCTGTTTGAATTTTCTCCATAGCAATGATTATGTCCTAATAGGTTACAGAGTTATCACATTTATTGTATTTGATTGCCTAGAATGTAGACTCCTTGAAGGCAAGGAACATTGATTATTTTGTTCATTGATACATGTGCCATACTCAATGCCTGACACATTGGTGAAAGGGTTATCAATTCTTTATCGGAGCATAGCACAGTTCTGGAAGGATACCCAAGAGAATGATGGCAAGGCCTCTCTGTGGGTTAGAACTGGGTTTTTTGGAAATAAATGGACAATCTATGTATTTTCAAACTTTGAATTTTATGCCATGTTATGTATTTAAAACAATTAGATCATTTGCAAACAATTTTAAAATATTAAATAAAGGCTTTAATCTCACTTGCAAGTTGGGATGGAGTATCACATTTTGAGCCAAGAGTGTGAAATATTCTTTACCTGCTTGGAGTCATTCATTATTCTTTTTGCTCTGGATGTCTCTGCTAGTCATATGGTACTTTAATAGAAGTCAGTAAGGAGGAATGGCAGTGATTTTCTCCATCAGAAGTTCCTTCTTGCTTATTCCTTTGACCCACTTTTTAAAGAGAATTTACAGAAATGTAATGTTCAGATGGCCAGGGCTCTTGAGATCAGAGTTAAATTAGCTCTGGAACCACAGCAAAATGATTTCTTCTTCCCTTCTAAAAGGAAAGCAAAGGCCAGCCATGGATTCACCCAGTGTCTTTGGCAACAAGACTGGAGCAGAAACAATACTTGATTAAAACATATATCCAACTGTTTGCTTAGCATCTCCAATTTGCTGTCGAATGAGCATCTTGGGCTTAGCATAACTGAGACTGAACTTCTCCTTTTCCCTTCAAAGCTTCTTCAGACTTCCTGTTTCAGTAATGACACTTCTCTCAGTGGTTCCAGCTAAAATCCCTAGAGGTGCTCTCAATATGTTTCTAAGCCCACTTTGAACCCATAGTCTACTCTTGTTAATTCTGCCTTCAAAAAGTCTATCCAGAATCTGACCTGTGCTTAGCACCTCCATTGCTGCCTTCTGATCTAAGCCATGGGTCATTATCTTTTGACTGTATTCTTGTCATATCCTTCTTAGTTCTCTCCCAAGTCTTCAGGCACTTCTTATCAGAGCATCCAGGATATCCTGCTAAAATGTAAGTCAGATCATGTCATTGCTCTTGTTGAGTTCCTCAGTCATGTCCAACTCTTTGTAATCCTGTGGACTGCAGCGAAACAGTCTTCCCTATCCTTCACTATCTCCCAGAGTTTACTCAAATTCAAGTGTGTACTGACTCCACTGAGTCAGTGATCCCATCCAACTATCTTATCCTCTGTCACCTTCTTCTCCTCCTGCCCTCAGTCTTTCCCAGCATCCAGGCTTATTCTAATGAATTGGCTCTTCACATCAGGTGGCCAGAGTATTGGAGCTTCAGCACTAGTCCTTCCAATGAATATTCAGGGTTGATTTTCTTTAGGATTGACTGATCCTCTTGCAGTCCAAGGGATCCTCAAGAGTCTTCTCCAGCACCACAGCTCAAAAGCATCAGTTCTTCAGTGCTCAACCTTGTTCATCTTTACATAACTCTCTCACATCTTTACATAACTACTGGAAAAACCATAGCTTTGGCCCTCATAATCAAAGCCAAGTTTGTTATAGTGTCACAGCTCAGCCCGACTTCGGTCCACTGTGTTTCTTTCCCTCGTTTCCCATCCTTTACTCTCAGACTCTTCCCGAATGCTCTTCCTTGACAACAGAACTCTCTATTTGCCCTCCTTCTAGTGTGTTAAAGTGTCACTTTTTTTGTAAACCTTCATTCTGGCCACTCTTAAATTTTGCCACCCATTTCTACATCTTCCCAAGACTTACTCCCTCCATTCCCTGTTTGAATTTCTCCATAGCAATGATTATGTCCTAATAGGTTACAGAGTTATCACATTTATTGTATTTGATTGCCTAGAATGTAGACTCCTTGAAGGCAAGGAACATTGATTATTTTGTTCATTGATACATGTGCCATACTCAATGCCTGACACATTGGTGAAAGGGTTATCAATTCTTTATCGGAGCATAGCACAGTTCTGGAAGGATACCCAAGAGAATGATGGCAAGGCCTCTCTGTGGGTTAGAACTGGGTTTTTGGGAAATAAATGGACAATCTATGTATTTTCAAACTTTGAATTTTATGCCATGTTATGTATTTAAAACAATTAGATCATTTGCAAACAATTTTAAAATATTAAATAAAGGCTTTAATCTCACTTGCAAGTTGGGATGGAGTATCACATTTTGAGCCAAGAGTGTGAAATATTCTTTACCTGCTTGGAGTCATTCATTATTCTTTTTGCTCTGGATGTCTCTGCTAGTCATATGGTACTTTAATAGAAGTCAGTAAGGAGGAATGGCAGTGATTTTCTCCATCAGAAGTTCCTTCTTGCTTATTCCTTTGACCCACTTTTTAAAGAGAATTTACAGAAATGTAATGTTCAGATGGCCAGGGCTCTTGAGATCAGAGTTAAATTAGCTCTGGAACCACAGCAAAATGATTTCTTCTTCCCTTCTAAAAGGAAAGCAAAGGCCAGCCATGGATTCACCCAGTGTCTTTGGCAACAAGACTGGAGCAGAAACAATACTTGATTAAATAATTGCTAGATACCGACTGGCACATAATTGTGGAGAGTGTTAAAAGTATAGGTTATGATGTTGTGAAGCAAATGCAAATGGTGAAAAATTCTTACAGAGATGAGAACTCTGTATGCAGGTCAAGAAGCAACAGTTAGAACCAGACATAGAACAAAAGACTGGTTCCAAATTGGGAAAAGAGTACGTTAAGGCTATATATTGTCACTCTACTTATTTAAGTTACATTCAGAGTACATCATGAAAAATCCTGGGCTGGATGAAGCACAAGCTGG
>SJYC01066047.1:0-25727 GCA_006408675.1 Madoqua kirkii | reverse complement strand
TGTTTAAGGTGGAGTATGGGGGAAGGGGAATTGGGGAAATGGAGTAAAAGAAAGTGTTACTCAATCATGTCCAACTCTTTGAGACCCCATAGACTGTAGCCTGCCAGGCTCCTCTGTCCATGAGATTCTCCAGGCAAGAATACTGGAGTGGGTAGCCATGCCCTTCTCCAGGGGATCTCCCCAACCCAGGGATTGAACCCAGGTCTCCCATATTGCAGATGGATTCCTTACCATCTGAGCCACAGGAAAGTTGAACACTGGAGTGGTTTAAAGGTACAAATTTCCAGTTAGAAGATAAATAAGTATTAGGGATGCAATGTACAACACAATGACTGTAATTAACCCTGCTGTGTAATATGTAGAAAAGCTGTTAAGACAGGAAACTTTTAAGAGTTCTCATTGCAAGGAAAACTAATTGTTTATCTTTTTTCCCCCTTTTTTATTGCATCTATATGAGATGATGGATGCTAAGTAAACTTGTGGTAATAATTTTGCAATATATGCAAGTTAAACCATTATGTTATACACCTTAAACTTATACAGAGATGTGTATCAGTTACATCTGAATAAAACTGGAAAAAATGAGGTGTGTGTGTGTGAGATTGTCAAGTTCCTTGCAATTGAAACATGTAGCTATTTAGATATATACCATCAAACCAGAGTGGGAGAGTTATTTTAAAATATTCTAAATATTGAAAGTTGTTAGGACACAAATTTTAAACCTTTTACATTGCATATACTCAACAATAAAAGGTGATTTTATAGTTGTGTTCATCTCTCTTGCAGGCTAGCTCTATATGGACTCCAACTGGAACCTTATTCTGTCCCTTCAGGTTGTTCTTGTCACCCTGTGAATAAAATTAACAAAGAATTATTCATTGGCTCAACGGCCTTATTCAAGACTGCTTCTTTTTAGGAGACTGAGATATTTTTATTTGAAGTCCAACCTGTTCTTTAACTGCTCAAGTCACTGATTCTAAATAATTAGCACTTACTAAATTTATCTTGTGAGAACTGAACATTTTACAAGCCTTGGCAAAGTTGAAAGGTATTGCATTCTTCCTTGATTCCCTTATTCCTTTCACTGTTCTTTTTCCTCTTTTACTTATCCCTTCCACCTTTTCTTTTTTATTAGATTGCCTTCTCTCCATTTCAGTCCTTTAATTTTTAGAAAAAAATACAATAAAATTTAAAAAAGAAAAGTTACTGGAACCAATCTTCTTTCCTAATATGGCCCTTGTACAAGGGTGGTTTAGCCCTTTTTGAGAGAAATGATTTGCAAATGTGAAAGGATGTGGCACATTGCCCATTTAGATTCTTTGGAAGTCTGAGGGAAGAAGGCATAGGTAAGGAGCAGTGGAAAGAAAAGCTTGACCTACTAAGAAGTTTTCCAAGCCAGTTAATTTTACCAAGGTTATTCAAAAATTTGACATAGGTGTATACCTCAAATGAATTAACATAGCCTAAAGGTTGGGTAGCTCAGCTGGTAAAGAATTCGCCTGCAATGCAGGAGACCCCAGTTCCATTCCTGAGTTGAGAAGTTCCCCTGGAGAAGAGATAGGCTACCCACTCCAGTATTCTTGGGCTTCCCTGGTGACTCAAACAGTAAAGGATCCACCTGCAATGTGGAAGACCTGGGTTCAGTCCCTGAGTTGGGAAGATCCCCTGAAGGAAGACACGGCAACCCACTCCAGTATTCTTGCCTGGAGAATACCCATGGACAGAGGAGCCAGGCGGGCTACAGTCCATGGGGTCACAAAGAAGCAAAAATGACTGAGCCACTAAGCACAGCACAGCACAAAGGTTAAGAGACCCAGACTGGGTGGGTTCAAACCCTGGCTCCACCTTTAGGAGCTACACAGCTTGGACAAGATTCTCAACCTCCTTTTGCATTCTCCTCTATAAACTGGAAGTTACTGTGGTACCTACTTTCAAACATTGTTGATTAAATGAGACAATATTGGTAAAGCACTTCGAATAATGTTGGACATATAACTAGCACTATCAAGTTTCCTAAATAGATAAATAAATGGGGAAAAATTGGACCAGAGAGTTAGTTACAAGTCTTATTGCACTGAAGTGCTTTTCAAAGATAATTCTTCTTGGATAAACTTGAAGATAGAAAATAATTTTCAAAGGAAAATGTAGTGTGCAGGAAAACAGTAGAAATGAAAGAAATTACAATGACTTGCAGCTGTGCCTACAGAATCCCAACCATTTGTACTTTAATTTAAAATAGTTCATAGTGTAAGAACAACATCTACTCACACCCACTTTAGATTCTAGGGACTTCCTCACATGGTCTTGCTCCTTCCTTAAATATTTTGAAGCCTTTTCTATTGAGTACACGAACAACCCTAATTTTAGCTCCAATTGTTATATTCTGAAAGAAGCTAAAAAAAGTGTTAAGCCTGACTGTTTTCAAAGAGGGTTTCTATAACAAGAAACTAGGACTGCTAGTTTAAAAGTGATTGGTCTTATTAACTGGAGAGAGAAGTATGGCCTGATGGAAAAGTAAAAAGGAGCAAGTAATGATTATATCTTACACTTCCATCCTAGGCTTCCCAAAGTACTTGAAACCAAGCCTCATTATCATTTCTTTAAATAGATGAAGCAAGAGAGAGAGCCAGTTAAGTGCGGCTTCCCAAGGTCATACTCCAGCTTGCCAACATAGCGATAAAAATCCAATACACTTGATTAGTGTCCGCTGCCTACTCACCCTCTCAGCATTGATTTCATGCACGACGAGGAGACAAGCAGGGTGATCTTCTCCGTCTTTCCAACCCCGCCATCTTGCTCAGTGGCTCCCCTTTATTCTTCATTGATTGCATCTCAGCAAGCTTTCCCTCACAACCATTTTTGTTCAGGCAGGATTCTTTCCAGTTAAGAGGTCATAATGACAAGTGTATTCCTGCCTGTTCTCCTTGTTTTTTTTTTTTTTTTTTTGGAGTGGATATAGTTCCACATATAGTTCTAATCTAGTGCTGTACCATAGGTCTTTGTTCATTATTTTATATATAGAAGTATATATATTTTAACCTACTTATTTCACTTATGTATCTTTAAATTTGGCAAAGAAAAGTTTGTTTGATTGAATATACTTGCTTTGCAATGTTATGTTAGTTTCTACTGTACAGCAAAGTGAATCAGCCACTATATATGTACGTATATCCTCTCTTCCCTGAATTTCCTTCCCATTTAGGTCACCACACAGCACCGAGAAGAGTTCCCTGTGCTGTGCGGTCAGT
The DNA here is from genome assembly GCA_006408675.1 of Madoqua kirkii. Taxonomy (NCBI): domain Eukaryota; kingdom Metazoa; phylum Chordata; class Mammalia; order Artiodactyla; family Bovidae; genus Madoqua; species Madoqua kirkii. Next base: position 22,479 of record SJYC01066047.1, on the reverse strand, counting down.
TCTCATCAGTTATACATAGTAGTGTATGTGCCAATCCCAATCTCCCAATCTGTCTCCCCCTCCCTTTGGTATCCATACGCTTGTTCATTATGTCTGTGTCTCCATTTCTGCTTTGCAAATAAATGTGCAATCTAGCAAACTGGTCTAGATGAACTTACCTGCCTCTTCTCTTGGGCCACTTTCACTCTTTCTCATCTTTTCAGCTCATGAGGAAGACTTGAAGTCCTCACAAGTGTTTTGGTTTTTGTAGGTCTTTGTTTCATGGGTCACTTTTGCCTGAAATGCCTGCCATGTTTGTGGTTGACCAGAAACCTTTGGGGATTTCATTCATTGTAAATGACTTTTGTTGTTTTCATGCAAATTTTAACTCATTGGCCATGTCTTTAAACGTAAGGGTTTAGTACAGTTCAGTTCAGTTGCTCAGTCATGTCCGACTCTTTGCAACCTCATGGACTGCAGCACGCCAGGCCTCCCTGTCCATCACCAACTCCCGGACTTTACTCAAACTCATGTCCATTGAGTTGGTGATGCCATCCAACCATCTCATTCTCTGTCATCCCCTTCTGCTCCCGCCTTCAATCTTTCCCAGCATCAAGGTCTTTTCAAATAAATCAGTTCTTCACATCAGGTGGCCAAAGGATTGGAGTTGCAGCTTCAACATCAGTCCTTCCAATGAATATTCGGGACTGATTTTCTTTAGGATGGACTGGTTGGATCTCCTTGCAGTCCACGGGACTCTCAAGAGTCTTCTCCCTCCAACACCACAGTTCAAAAGCATCAATTCTTCAGCACTCAGCTTTCTTTATAGTAATGGTAGAGAAAGATAAAGGAATAGCCACTACAGGGTCACTCAGTAGGGGTGGTCACTAGCCACAAGAGCCTATTGAAGCTGGAACTCAAGGTAAATAAAATTAAAAATTCAGTCCCTGAGTTGCACTAGCCTTATTTCAAGCATTCAATAGCCACGCACTCTCTCTTTCAGTTTCAGCCTCAGCCTTTGCATCTCTAGAGTGGAAAGTTTGGATTAAATGACTGTAAGATCTCTCTGGCACTAGCGTTCTGTGATTTCTTTTTTTCCCAAGAACTTTTCTTGGGTTTGGCAATACTACCTTGGATTCTGCGAGCAGAAGCTCTCCCCCACAATCTCTCTCTCTCCATCAAGCAAAATGTATTTCTCATATATTCACCTTGTATGTTGGAACCAAGTGCTTGACAAAGAATATGATAATGTATTCAACGAAAGCTTTGTGTACTAAATATAGCCTCAGAGTTTTAAAGAGCTTTTTTTTTCTTTTATGAGTGTTGGCAGCTGTTTTACTATGAAATAGGTCTCAGAAAGAGATGAGGACACATTCTATTTTGAGATAAAAGCTTCATCTGAGATGTAGGAATGACACTGTAATAAATGCTATTACAGTTAATGAAATCAGCATAGAACCTGATTTTTATTTGATTGTATGAGGCAAATTCTTCCAAATTTCCATGTATACATTCTCAGCATAAACTAGCAGTAAAGCCTGTCACCAATCAATCCAAACTGTAAGTTGGTCCCTATTCCATTTTTCTTTGCCACCCTGAGGGAGTTGGGGGTGGGGGGGGCAAGAAAAATAGAGGTTAAAATGATAGAGATCGGAATTTCCCTTTCTTTCCCCCAGTGTCCACATGAAAGGGCAACAACTAATTATCTAGTGAGAAACATTTGTGAACCTCAGTTTACAACTAAAAGAAATGCTTTAAAAAGTCATATAATGCGAAATTTCTGTTTCAATCCCTTTGAAAAGTAAATGTGACAATATGGTGTAGTCATCTTAAAAGCGGGAATTTTGAAACCTTGAATGCGGCCAATTTCCAACATTTGGATGACATGTGCTAATTGTCTTTCACTTGTTATTTCAACCTCTTAACTAGGAAGATTCTTTAGCATATGTCTATCCCCCCCTCCTCCTTTCTTTAGGCAGAAATTCCCTTGGGAGGGAGTTGCCTGAGAAAATCATTAAGTCAAAGTTTTATGAGCCTGGGTGGGATAACATTTGGAGGTGACTGATTACATGATTGCAGCTAATTGTTCATGGAACTCAGAGAGTCTCTAGCATCTTTAAGAGGAAATCTTTCCACGTGCAAGCCAGCAGAAATATTGCAGCTTTCTCTAAGGGGTGTCACGGAGAAATATTTCAGAGGTAACCTTGCATCAGCATCACTCTTTTCATTTTCTGATGAAAATACCACCCCCCACCCACCAGCTTTGTCACCAAAATATAATATATAGCTATAAGGCCATCCCTGGCTAGGATGTTTGCCCTTCGACAAGATTATCTGAGATTTCTCCTGGTTCATGCAAGAAACTACATACTAGCTTTGTTCTATTAGATCCGAAAGGATTAATGTTCTTAAGAGATTCACTCCAGAGACAGCTTGCTTTTAAAAAAGTATTGTTATGAACAGCATATATTTATTTATATATATTTGTTTATTATGGTAAGGACACAACATGAGATCTACTCTCTTAGCAAATTAAACGTATAATGCCATATTGTCCATTCTAGATACAATGTTGTAAAAGGGATCTCTTACTTTTGAATTGAGCCAGTCTCTGAATGTCTCAAGTGTTTATAACTTTAGTGTATTTTTATTGGGAACTTCCCTGGTGTCTCAGATGGTAAAGAATCAGCCTGCAATGCAGGAAACCCAGGTTCTATCCCTGGGTTGGGAAGACACCCTGGAGAAGGGGACTTTAGTGTTATTTTATTTATTTAGTATATTTTTTATTTTAGTGTATTTCTGTGCAGAGTGCAAGTATTACCTGCTACTTTTTAGCAGCATATTCACTGAACTCTCTGAATACATTCTTTCCTACATTATAGTTAATAAATAACGATTAATTATGAGACTACAGTGAATCCATCATGCCTGGAATCCTCAAATGCATGTAAAAATCCTCTCTGTGGCCTTTTTGTTTTGTAGCTACAGTACAGTGCTAGTTATATGGCAAGTATTTAATAATTATTTTCAGTTATTTATTCAACTGCTAACTGCTATGTTGCTTCAGTCATGTCCGACTCTATGTGATCCCATAGACGGCAGCCCACCAGGCTCCCCCGTCCCTGGGATTCTCCAGGCAAGAACACTGGAGTGGGTTGCCATTTCCTTCTCCGATTTGTTCAACAACATTTATCAAATACCTCCTATATGTGATGCAGTGTGACAAACACACACATACATGTGCATTTGTATACGCTAACACACATGCATATATGTACACACTGACACGTGTCCATATAAGTGCACACTAGCACCGTGCACCCCACCCTAAGGTTTGGGAAGATGAAAGTCAGGGAGGTCTCAATCTGTTGTGATACTGAGAAATTATAACTTTGGGAGGAGATGGAGGTGTTGGTGCAAAAACTGAACATGTTGCCTCTCTGTGTGGCCTTATGTATCTTGTACACTGCTTTCATCTGTTTGGGAAACTCTTAAATTGAAGCCCTGCAATAACGCTGGGTGTATGCATGTCGTGGCAGGTAGGATTTTGACAAAATTTCTGCTCTTGGGAGGTCTGGATGATATTGGTGATAAATTGTGCCTGAAGCCATGTGAAATAGATCAGGATGAAGAAATTAGTCTGGGAATTGACGAATGCAGGCCAAGGCATGAAGCCAGTGAGATACACATATTGCCCAAATCTCAATCAGCCTAGAAATTAATTATTAAGTGTTCAAAAAATTGGGTATGCCCTAGATTAAAAGTGAAAAAAAATGAAGCATCAACACAACTTTATTGAATGAGATACTCATCACCCTGGCCTGGCTGAGGATCTGGCACGCTTTGTTTCCCTGGAAGGAGCTAATACTAAAATCAGGTTAACTTCCAAATCTTCCGCTCTCTTTAGAAGCCATAGTAGCTTTGTTTTCTCATTCTAGCTAAGAAGAATCTTATCTGCAAGAGGAAGATAGAGACACAGACATAGAGAACAATGTATAGACACAAAGGCGAGGTGGGGATGGGAGGGCGCTGGGATGAACTGGGGGGTTGGGAATGACATACGTACACAATATCTATGTACAAAATAGATAACTAATGAGAACCTACTGTATAGCTCTGGGGTCTCTCCTCAGTGCTCTGTGAAGACCTAAATGGGAAGGAAATCCAAATGAGTGGATATATGCATGGGGATAGCTGATCCACTTTGCTGTACCGCAGAAACTAACACAACATTGTAGAGCAACTATACTCCAATAACAATTAATTTGAAAAAGAAAAGGAATGAAGCTAGGGAGTGGAAAGGAAAACATCCTTGAGATCTTCTTATACCTTCTTTCTTTTTTCACTGCTCATTCTGGCAGACCCAGTAGAGTCTCAGGGACTCACTTTCTCTCCGAGGGCCTAGGAAGAGGAATGCTTCCATTATTTTTCCAATCACTAGGGGCAGCTTCCTCCTCTCTTTGTTTACCTTGCTTATGCTTGGAAGGTAGGTCACACTGGCTCAGCTTATAGGCACCACTCTTCACTGTTTTGAGACAGCAGATTAAAGGGAAAAGGATCTGAACACGTCTAGGCCAGAGGGAGCTGCTTAGCATTACTCCTTCAGCTAGGTGACCATGTAGCAAAGTAATTGACAGCAGTGATTTGGGGCGGACCAGCTGCGGGCACAACATTTCAGTGCAAACACATAAGCCTTTCTGAGCAAATGGTCACAAACTCCAGCTATGTCCATTTTGCGTCTTCTCTAGCTTTTCCTTCATTTCTCCTCCAACACATTTGTTTTAGGGGCTAGAATTTTAACATGAATACTTAAACTCTATTTCTTGTATTCTGACTGAAGTAGGATTCAACTGAGAAAAGATTCTTTCCTGCCATGCAGCATGCAGGTGGGGAAAAAAGATTCTCAATACCCCTTTTTGGCATCCCATAAACATGCCTTTCATAAAAAGCAATATCCAAACTCTTCAGTCAGTGTACAAGCAATGCCATTGATCCAATGGGCCATTTATACAAAATCTAAAATGCCAGCAAGCACATTATTTAGTTGCTGATCTCTGCTTGTTTATACCCTCTTTATTCACAGTGTAGGAAAATTCTAGATCGATACTTCAAAAACTCTAGTGAGCAAATGCTTCACCTGCAGAGCTTGTAAATACCGATTCCTGGGCTCTGCTCCAGAAATGTAGTAGGTTGGCCATGGGAGGGGCCTGAGAATTTTCAGCTTGAACAAATTCTGACGTTCATGCTGGCCCATGAACCTTTTGGGGGAGCACTGCTCCAGGCCAAAGGGCCCACACTGAGAACCTTTTATTGTTAGCTACCTAAGGCAACACACACACACACACACACACACACACATACAATCTGCTTTTATTTAAGGCAGAGGATTTGGTAGGTTCATTTCAGAATAGACTGGTAACACATCTTCTTTACAAGACATTTCAACTACCTTCGAGGAAATAGCAGAGAGAGTTAGAGGGACATTAGGACAGACCGTTGAGCACATCCCTGACTTTAAAACCCTCAACAGAGGAGAAGTCATTAATGCAGACATTCATTCTGTGTTTCATCAGAACACAGCCTTGCTGACACATTGCTTTAGAAGGGCCATTTAAAACCTCTCGTCAGTTGGTCATTATTAATATTTATTACCACTCTGATGAAACCCCAGGCATATATTTACTTTCTAAAGGTTTGTAATAAAAACACTTAGACTGATAAACAATTAGTCATCCGCGGAACTTTCTCCCTGTTTAATTTGTTTCTCATTGCTATCCCTGTACAGATAGATAAATAGATAGATATAGTCTTGCATAAAATATATATTAAACTAGAATATATATGGAATATATGTACTTACATATAGTTTTTTTAAATATATATGTATTCTAGTTTTGTCAGCTGAATTATGAGGAAGAAATAAATTACTATCACTTCTCTACCCCTTTCTTTTGGGAGCCACACAATTATATCATTAAGTTAATTATACCAGCAATTAAAAAGGATCTAGTTATTTGGAAACAGTTATTCAGAATGAATGGCTCCTTAATGCATGTACACAAGGATTGTTTTGATGGGAGACAGGAAGCCTGTAGGTCAGTACAATATTTCTTGTTGCATTTTGCTGTCAGAGGCTTTCATTCTTGCCCTTGAAAGGCTCAGAAGTCCTGGATAAACCGCATTATACCAGCCCTTATCTTTCTTATGGGTATTAGGGACAGATATTCTCATTAACTCTCAGCCTGTGAATTATGGGCCAGCCGTTTACTGTACAGAATAATAAATTATCCAGAACTTTGTGTGCGTACAGCTATTGGCTCTAAATATTGGCTTCCTTGCCCAATGCAGTTAGTTATTTGTAGATGCCAGACTGGAGTTCCCGTGGATGAACTGAACTGAAAATGGATCCTATTTGTGGTTTTTGCCATTTAGCAATTCTTCAATAGTTTCTCTTGAGTGTAATTTTAATGCTGATATGTCCTGCTGCTAAGTCACTTCAGTCATGTCCGACTCTGTGTGACCCCATAGAGGGCAGCCACCAGGGTAGGCAAATATAAGTGAGGCCTAACACCTTCATGTTTAACTTATATGCCTGCCTTATAGAACCAAGTTATTCTTAATTGAATATTATACATATCACACGAATAGTGGTTTTGTAAGGCAAAAATTTGTTTACTGCAATATATTGAAAACTATGGTGCAAAACAAAAAATACTTGATTTTCTTGAGGGAAGATGATGAAATAGAAGGAGATGTTAGGAAAAAATAGTAGATTTTATGGCATAATGAGTACTCAATAGATTGGTATTAAATTATGGATTGATTAACTATTGGGTAGTAATTATCAGAAGTCAACAAAAGAGTTAAAAACATCACTCACGTTTATCAAGTTTGAATTGGGATCTAAGATCTGTGGTCATCCTTTTGGGGTGTTGGGGTGTTGGGCTTTTGGGATGTTTAGGATGCCCTATGGAAGTAGTCTCGATGAGGTTACCCATATCTCATCAGTTATTGTCTCTGAAAGGAGGGTGGTGCTATAGTAGATGGTTATCCATTGGCAAAATGACTCTTGTTGGATCAGCAAAACTGATGATATACCAAAAACAAGAGTCATCTTTTGAAAGAGTTCAGGAAGCATTCTAATGATGTAATTGCATGACTATTCATAGAACTACAATATAAGCAGGTCACAAATGGCTGAGGGGTTAAGGGAGGAGAAGCCTAATCATTCCAGTCCCAGTTGAGAGAACATATGTACATTTCAGGAAACTTGCAGTAAACAAATGTTCATTGTTTCCTCTACCAAGCTGCCAAGCCTTCCAAGATTTTGGCAGCTTTTTTCCTGTTACACAGCAGGTGTTCCATTCTCTCCCGACAGTTAGAGAAGATCTTGGCATGGCTGGTTTTGATATTCATAATCACATCCTGATGGAAAAAAAAAACCCTCAACAGATTAGGCATCAACTTGAGGCAAGACTACCAGGAAGTACTAAATATATACAATGTTTTTCAAGGAGACCATCTTCCCATCATGTCTAATTCTAACAGGGATGAGCAGTGGATAGTGGCAGTGAAATAGCTTTGAAATATTACAGTCCTATGTGTGTGATAGAATCATGACCTCATGACTGAGTTTGTACTTCTTATTCTTTCTTTGTTGTATTTCGGTTTTCCTTTCATATTTCATGAAGTCTTTTTTTTTTTAAATTCCATTGTGTTCCAGCTTTGCCAAGGAATAACAAGGGGAGATATTTGGCTTCGTGCATAAGCCATCATTTATGTGGACAGTAGCACATACCTGGCAGCCAAGATGTCGATGCAGCTCATACTAACCAAGGTGGGGGAGACACAAGGGGGAAGTAAAACTCAGCAAGACTGTCAGAATTGGGGCTACTGAGACCACCAGGTGCTGCTGGCCTAATCCCGGTCCCCAGTGTGGAGATTCACATTCCAGGGGTCAAATGTTAGTTGCTCAGTCATGTCTGACTCTTTGCGACCCCATGGACTGTAGCCCACTGGGCTCCTCTGTTCATGGAGTTCTCCAGGCAAGAACACTGGAGTGGGTTGCTATGTCCTCCTCCGGGGAATCTTCCTGACCCAGGGATCAAACCCATGTCTCCTACATGACAGGCAGATTCTTTACCAACTGAGCCACCAAGGAAGCCAAAAAATTTGTGATATACCTAATTTCAACAGGAACACAGATGGCCAACTCCAGCGCTCCGCTATGCTCTTAAGCACATCCAGTTAAAGAGAAACAAAAAGAGCAATGTTATGTTGGATATAACATAAGCAAATGGACACGAGAACAAAAAAGCCATGTGGTCATTGGGCCATGGTCATCAAATACTCAGAATATTGTATTGTAAATATTTTTATAATAAACATTATATAGGAGATATACTGAAGTTAACTATTTCTTGTCCTCAGGGCACAGATATGAGGAAATAAAACAGTATTTAATAAGCATCTTCCTTGACACATACCTAGTGGGCTTCAGTCTGTAGGGTCGCAAAGAGTTAGACAGGACTGAACATGGCATGAAAATGGTTTGTATATCCAGAGACACCATGTGCAGGACCAGTTCAAGCTGTATGGTACAGTCTACCTCATTATTGTGGTTGGTTCGTGACTCAGTTGTGTCCAACTCTTTGCAATCCCATGGACTGTAGCCCTCCAGGCTCTTCTGTCCATGGGGATTTTGAGGCAAGAATACTGGAGTGAGTTGTCATTTCCTTCTTCAGGGGGTCTTCCCAACCCAGAGAGCGAACCTGAGCGTCCAGGTTCTTTACTGCTCAGCCACCTGGGAAGCCCTCAACTTGCTACCTATACATTATTACACCTAATTGATGGATAATGAAACTGAGCTAGAAGGAGTTAATTTTGACTTATCCAGAGGCAGAAAACTGTCTTTTTGACTTTGAGTAATTCTTCCTTCCCTGTCTCCAATTCCTGAATCTTGCTTATGGAGACAGTCTCTTCCTTCTGGCCTTTATGAAGCAAAACTTAATCTTAACACTTTGAGTTTTCATATTCAGTGTCAGCTGCCAGGCTAAATAAGGACCTCTACTAGCGTGTAAATGCTTCTGTGAAAATTAGTAAAAGGCCCTCCTTCCTCCAGGTAGAGGCAGCCCAGTGCCAAGGCACATGGCTGAACAAGGAGAGTGTGGGCCAAATTTCAGTCCACTTACCCCTTGCCTACATGCCCTTGTTCAGTGAACAACCTGCCCAACTCTACATAGCCTCCTGAAGCCAATTTTTTTTTTTTCCAAAATGCTATCAGAGGTGGGGAGAGCCAAGGACAAAGCTTTGTTCTCAGGAAAAGCCATAGTATTTCATGGCAGTTTCTTAGTGATCTTGATATTCAGTAGCTGTATCTCCTTAAATAAATTGCTCTGGAAGTTTACTCTTTTGAAAAGCATGTACTATAAAAATGAAAAGATAAAACTCTCAACAGGAAACCAGGGCAGATCATAATTCTGCTGCAGTTCAGCAAATGAAAATATATCAATAATGAGGTGAAGCCCAATTCAAAACAACTTATGCTGTCTTTGGGCCTCAAGAATAATCTCTTTTCCATTATTAGGGAAAACGTGAGCCCTTTTTTCATTTCTTGTGAATCCAAATCTTGTTTGCAAGGGATGATCATGTTTAGCTAAAATTGCTTCTACTTAGCTATTATGGTGAAATGACAAACATATTATTGTTGGTGTTTATTGGTATTATTATTAGTTAGTTGTCAAACCTTGAAGGAAAAATTACAGGCTAAAACCCTGAAAAAGTAATCTTATTTTCATAAATGTTCCCAAATAATTATTGCATGTCTAGCAGCCCCTTAGCCTTAATATAAACTTTTCATGTAAAACAGCAATGATTGTAGATAACTTGGAAATCTGTTAGGAACATGCATAGAAATGATAAGGTGTATTTTGTGATGTATTAGCATCCATATTGATTATGAAATTTCACACTTGTCTCAGCTACTGTCTCTTTCCTCCCAGAGTCTGAGGCTTTTCTTCAGAGAATATAATCAATTTACCCATCCAACTCTGCTGCTGCCCTCAATTTCCACAGGTTATATATGTTAATGGTCAAGCCAAGAAGGCCATTGAATTATTTAGGAAACTGAAGGCAGTAAAATTATCCCAGAATTAAAGATTGCCAGTTTTCTCCATAGTTTCCAGAGTGATTGTCATGAACACATCAGATCATTGCCAAATAATATAAATTTTCTTTGTTCCTGTTCAACCTTAGTGTCATTTCTTGCACGTAGACTTGTGGCAGTGAAGTGCTAAGTGGCCATCCGCCAGCTCTAAAATGGTGAACATACAAGGGAGTTTTGAAATTTGGGAGGCTTCTGTAAACAGACTTGTCTGATATTAGCTTAAAATCAATCATTCTAAGTAGAGAGAGAGAGGAAAAACCTTCCAAATAACTAAGCTGGAATATCTGGGTCCCTGTTATGAAGGGACAGAAGAAATGGGCAAGCACAAATTGCAGGAAAGATGAGCTCAAGGAGGCCAGGAATTCTGGTCTATAAGAACAGACAAAGGCACCAAATCCAAAATAATTCTAAGACCTGAAATAATTCATAACTTGAGTAAATTCTGTCAAACTATGTGATCAAAGGAAGGCAAAATAGAGCATATTATTTACTGGAGGAACAGAGTCTTAAGAATTAAGAGTCTTAGCTGGGGAACATAGATGTTGTTGAGGCAATCTGAGAGCAGGTTGGAAAAGAATTTCCAGATATAGAGTACTGTAAAAAGAAGTGAGTTTATGAAGAGTAAAGAACAGAGATAAAGTGGGTGTTACGAGCGTAGCAGGCTGACAATGCCTGGCAGCCAGGAAGAGCCAACAGTTTTCATGAGTTATTAGCCGATTTTTATAGCCTCATGACGAAATTCCTGCCAGAATATTGGTGTTAGGTTATTGGGGAGGGCACCATAGGGTGATTACGGGAATGGACATCTTTGCCTAATTTGGAGTCAGGAAGATTGTTAGTGATGATTATGGGGCTTTGGGCAACAGCTACTAAGGAGTTCAGTCCACTTGGAGGTAATTCTGGTTCTGGGCTCCACTTGTGTAGCCTTGGTACAGGGCTCGCACCTGTGGCCTCGGGGGCAGAACTCGACAGACATGACCCCCAAAATACAAAAATATACATGGCACGGCACTGAATGAGCCCTTCCCCTCAGTGCACAAAGGTGTGTGTGGACCGTTACTTAGGCATCAGCAGCTTTAGCTGGTCTTTGAGCTTGGCTGATTTGTAGCCATAGTGGGTCATGACTCTGCCGTCTTTACTTCTTGTCCCATTAACACCCTACCAACAAAACATCAAGAAGGCTGGCTGAATTTATTTTGTATTCAACATTTTAGCATCCCACAGGCTGTAGCAAAATCTGGTATTTCCCCCCACCACCACCACCTCCCCGCTCGCCTATCTCCTTTTCTGTCTCTGAGTCTGAAATTCAAAATAGTTTATATTTTCTACTAGTAAAATGTGAATTCCACTACCACCACATAACTATGGGGTATTAGAAAAGTAAAGATATTTCTTCTTTCTTATGAAAGGAAGACAATCTTCCAGAGTCTTGGGCATCAGTACCTCAACTTATGGTCAAGATGAAACTAAAGAAGTTTTGCCAGACAATTTGAGACAATATAAACCAATCCCTTTTACTGGGAGATGAGCAGTACGGTTTTCTGCAGTAGGAACTCTTGAAGAGGAACATGACATGTTATCAGAAGAAGCCTAGCAGCAATGTAAGAACTCTGGATCAAGAGATTGCATCAAAGTTGTTATTGATTGGGCTGAGAAGAGGATGCCTTAAAACCATCATATTTGCTGCATCAGACGCTCCCACCATGCTGCTTCCTCACATTTACCAATGAGCTTAATGGCAACACCCCGAAGAAAGACTCAGTAGAAGGAGCGAGTGGAGGACAGCCAGACCCTGAGGGCTTCTCTTCATCTTGACATTTTCAAGTTCTTCCGGCTGTAGCCTTTTGATTCATCACTATTGGGAGACTAGAGACTGAGGCTGAAATTCACTTCCTGCTGAGAAGAAAGGGGATTTGATACAAATAAATAAATTGCATGTTTATTTGTATCAATATCTGCTTTATCTCCTCGTGAGGATGTGGGGAAAGATTACCTGTGGGAATGAAAACGCTTCCGGAATTAAGATGACCTGTGTAACTGACCAGTCTGGTGAAAGCCAGTGCTTCAAACAGGGGAGTTAGCAGATGCAACAAAGAAGAGGAGAAGAGGGAAGGAGTGGCAATCTGCTCTTTAGGATATGAGCTCCTAGGGTTTGTAACTTTAAGGTTTTTATCTATTTATTTTTGTCAAGAGAAAGGCAGAGAGCTGGATAAAATGACATATGCTGAAATCTAATATGATGCACGCACATAATGTTGTAGGACCCTATTCAGGTAAGGAGTCATAATGTCATTCTTGCCTGAAGACAGATAAAATGACTTGGCTTTTCTTAAAAAGCAGTGGAGAATGGATTTCTATTTCAAACAAAAATTAGCTTAAAAAGCATCGTGCAAAATGTATTTTACAGATGTTACATTTCTTCCTCAAGGAATTATAAATTGGGTGCCTCAATTTGAACATGCAAACTAGAAGTTTATCAACTGCCTATATTTGTTAGACTTGATTTTCTAATTTCACTGTACCTTTTATCAGGGTCATCCTCAAGGAAGTGATGGAAATGACGTTTCGTGCAATGAAGCCGTGAAGTTTGCTGGGTAAAAAGATAGCGAGGACTGAACGCTTCTAATATAGAAGGCAGTGCTTGGGAAAGCTTTGTATGTTAATGTCGTGACTCAGTAAAGAGAATCCAGCAAGCTATTGGTCACCAGGCAGTGAGACAGAGAGAAGGATACTCACTTATACTAGTGAGAAAAGGTGTTTCTTTGATGAAAATGGGTCTGAATAGAATTGCAGAATTTAGGACAGCAACGGGTCTCAAAAACTGTCTAATTTCTAGTAGATGAAGAAACAGTTCGGAACAGTGATGGTCCCGTTTAAGTGTGCTATGAAGCTGAATCACGTAAAACTGCCTCACCCTGATTTAATAGTTGTGATCTACCGAATAGCTGTTTCATACAGTGCAACCAAATAGAATCAGAGCCGCCTGTCTCCCAGTCCCCCTCTCACAAATGTGCAGTAACAGCAGAAACCAGAGGCTTTGCCTGTGCTTGTGCTGGAAGTCAGAAAGAATAAGTAGAAGATGGAATGGTAGAAAAAAAGAGACATAATGGAGAGGTTCACACACAAACATAAAAGCAATAAAAGGACACAAACACAATGGAAGAAGATAAACTCAAATTTTATTAAGTACCTGATATACCATGCACAATTCTAGACACCAATATATATAATTCTCACAAACATTTTGCTCAGTGTGTGATTATTCCACTTAGTATCTATGGAGACAGAGATGCAAAGTTAAAAGAATTTTCCAAAGTCACATTGTAATATAAACGAGATCATGGTCACTCCCTTGCTTTAAAGCATAAATTAAAAATAGAACACAAGAGAAACCAGTGGCTTCCCATTGCCCTTAAAAGCAACCAGATCGTATGCCATGGCTTACCAGCCTCTGTGATGTGACTGCTTCATCTCTTCCTTTTTGCCCATCACAACACTCCAAGCTCATCAGCATCTTTGTTGTTCCCAGAATGCACCAGCCCTGTCTTATCTCTTGCCCCTTTATTCTTGCTTTTCCCTGTAACAGCCATGCTTCTTCTCCTGGTCCTTGGCATGAGCGGTTCATCGTCATCCTGCAGATCTCAAGGGTCCCCTCCACCCCCCTTCATTCTGCTTCAGCTTCTCACCCTGTTTATTTTCTGGATAGTACTCACCACAGCCTATAATCATCTATAGTTACCCATTCTAGTATTTGTCTGTTTACTGTTTATTTCTCTAACAAGATTATAAATTCCTTGCTATCTAAACCTCTGTTTTCTGTATCCTTCAATTCCAAGAAACTGATACATACCCAGCATATAGTAGGTGCTCAATATATATGGATAAAATTAGGGGGCAAGAATTTAAATTTAGATTTGCCCCCGAAGCATGTGCTTCTTCCAACAGACTATAAGGATCTCCTGTTGGTGGGTGTGTAGATAGAGTTACACACAGAGGCAAAACACAAGAGAATGCACACTTTTGCATGAGAACATTATGAACAGGAACATTTAACATGTGATCAAAATAGAATTTTATTTTTTTTAATTTATATACAGTAAAATAACTTTTTTCAGATGTGCAATGAGTTTTAGCTTATGTGCAGGTTTTTTGTAATAATCTCTACAACTGGCACCCCACTCCAGTACTCTTGCCTGGAAAATCCCACGGACAGAGAAGCCTGATAGGCTGCAGTCCATGGGGTCACGGAGAGTCAGACACAACTGAGCGACTTCACTTTTTTTCACTTTCATGCATTAGAAAAGGAAATGGCAACCCACTCCAGTGTTCTTGCCTGGAGAATCCCAGTGACGGGGGAGCCTGGTGGGCTGCTGTCTATGGGGTCACACAGAGTCGGACACAACTGAAGTGACTTAGCAGCAGCAGCAGCTACAACTAGGGCACAGAACCAAAATGTCCTCATGGCGCTCACTTGTGTTTAAATCCTCCCCTACTTTGGCACCCCACTCCAGTACTCTTGCCTGGAAAATCCCACGGACAGAGAAGTCTGATAGGCTGCAGTCCATGGGGTCGCGGAGAGTCGGACACAACTGAGCGACTTCACTTTTTTTCACTTTCATGCATTAGAAAAGGAAATGGCAACCCACTCCAGTGTTCTTGCCTGGAGAATCCCAGTGACGGGGGAGCCTGGTGGGCTGCTGTCTATGGGGTCACACAGAGTCGGACACAACTGAAGTGACTTAGCAGCAGCAGCAGCTACAACTAGGGCACAGAACCAAAATGTCCTCATGGCGCTCACTTGTGTTTAAATCCTCCCCTACTTCAACTACTCATCTATTCTCCACCACTGGGATTTTGTCTTTTCAGAGTGTCATAAATGGAATCACACATATGTAACCTTTTGAGATGGACTTGTTACTCATTAGCATAACTTCATGACGAGCCAGACAGTTTGTTGTATGTACTGATTGTTTGTTCTGTGTTGTTAATGAGGACTACATCTTTGTTTGACTATAATACAGTTTATCTCTTCACCTGTTGATGGCATTGGGTTGTTTCCAATTTTTTTTTTTTGACAATTATAGATTGAGCAACTACAGACATTGAGCACGGTTTTCTTCATGAAGATAAATTTTCGTTTCTCTGACATAAATACCCAGCAGTAGGATGGCTGGGTCAGATCATTCTCATCACAAGAGTGAAAAATGCATGTTTAGAAACTGCCAAGGTGTATCCCAGAGTGACTGTACCAGTTTGCATTCTCCGCAACAGTGCGTGAGAATCGCTAGCTGTTCCCCATTTTACCAGCTCTTGGCTTTGCTGCTTATTCATGGCAATACATATTCACTTATACTAATTTGTTTTAGCCATTCTACTATATGTAGTGGTATCACATTTGGTTCTAATTTGCATTTCCTCAATGGGTAATAATGTTGAGAATCTTTTCATATGTTTATTTTCATCTGTATATCTTCTTCACTGAAATGTCCGTTCAAATATTTTTGCCTATTTAAAAAATGAGTGATTTGTCTTATTATTATATTGTAAGAGTTCTTTGTATATTTTGTAATCAAGTTTTCTATGACATGCAATTTGCAAATATTTTCTCCCAGCTTGTGGCTTGTCTGTTCTTTCTCTTGGCAGTATTGTTAGCACTGTCAACATTTTTCAGTTTTGATGATGTCCAATTTATCCAATTTTCTCTTATGGATTATGCTTTTGTGTTTTATCTGAGAACTCTTTGCTTAACCCAACATCATGAAAGTTTCTATGTTTTCTCCTATAAGATTTCTAGCTTTACATTTATATTTAGGTTGATGATCTATTTTTAATTTTTGTCAAATAGAGGTCAAGATTCTTTTTATGCCTATGGATATCCAATTGCTCTGCCATCATTTGCTGAAAACATTCTTCCTCCTTTGAAATGCTTTTGCAGCTTTGTCAAAAATCAGTGCAGTGTACTTGAAAGTGAAAGTGTTAGTCACTCAGTTGTGTCTGACACTTAGCCCACCAGGCTCCTCTGACCCTGGGATTCTCCAGGCAGGAATACTAGAGCGGGTTGCCATTTCCTTCTCTGAATATAGCTTTATAGTAAGTCTTAAAATCAAGTAGTGTGATTCCTCCAGCATTAGTTTTTTCCAAATTTTTTTGTTTATACTATTTTGCCTTTCCATTAGAATCTGCTTGCCTATATCAATAAGACAACCTCTTGGAATCTTGGTTGAAATTATATTAAGTGCATAGATCAATGTGAGGAGGACTTGTATCTTAGCTACGCTGAGCTAAGTTCTCATCTCATATACCATGTTCTCATCTATGAACATGGTATATCAGGTCAGTTATTAGTTCTTGGTTTCCTTTTATCAGCCTTTGGTAGTTTTCACATACAGTTTTGCTGCTCTTTTTGGAATGTTCTTTAAATGTCACTTAAATCCATGGATTGATGATGTTCTGCAGTTTTACTCAAAAGAGGTTAACTGTGGCTTGTCCATTTTTCCTTTTAGTTCTATCAGTTTTTACTTCATGATTTTTGAAGTTCTATTGTTCAGTGCATATACATTTAAGATTGTTATATATTCTTAATGAATTGACCCTGGGGTCATTTTGTAATTCCTTTTTTATCCCTGGTAATATTTAAAGTAGATCATTTTAGACAGACTATAACTGAGTCTTTTGTTTTGGGCTGTTCTGATAGTCTTCTACTTTTAATTGCTGTGTAGACTGTTTACATTTGATGTAATTATTGATATGCTTGGATTTAGGTCTATGGTTTTGATTGTTAGTTTTCGTTTGTTTTTTCCCTTGGTTTTACATTCTTCTATTTCCCATTCTCTTGCCTTCTTCTAGATTGTTTGAATTTTTTTATAATTCCAATTTAGTTTGTCTATGGAATTTGAAAATATTTTATTTGCATTAGCACTTAGCACTTGGCTGGAGATTACAATATACACGCTTCACTTTTTGTAGTCTAGTTATAATGAATATTTTATCACTTCTAGTGGAATGTGGAAATTTTTACAACTATATTAGTCCTTTAGCCCTTCTCCTTCTATGTTATCATCTTCATCATTCATTTCATTTTAGTTGTCATCTCTATATATTTAAGTCCCAGTCAGACAATAGTATAATTTTTGCCTTCAATCATCATTCACATTTGAAGACTAATATGAGAAAAAGTCTACTGTATTAATCAGATAGATATCTGCCATTTCTGTTTTGCATTCTTCATTCCTAAAGTTGCAAGTTTCCCACTGATATCATCTCTTTTTCTTGAAGAACTTTTGTTCTTTAGAGTAGATCTGTTGCTGCTGGATTCTCTTCTTTTTCCTTCTGAGAATGTCTTTATCTCGCCTTTATTCCCAAAGCATAATTTTGCTTGATACAGAGAATTGCATTGGTAGTTCTTTTCTTTAAATGTTAAATTAAAAAAAAAAAAAAGCACCGCCTTTTGGCTCCCTTGGTTTCTGATGAGAATCTCGGTCATTTGATTCATCCTTCCTTTGTATATAGTACAACACTTTCATCTGTTTTGCCTTTAGTTTTTAGCAGTTTGATTATGATGTATCTGGGTATGGACTTTTTTGAATTGCCTTGCTTGGGATTTATGAAATTCTTAAATCTGTAAGCTTATCTTCTACCAAATCTGGGATGTGTCAGAATTTCTTGAGGATATAATGAAGCACACAATCCTCCATCCCATGCATTGAGATTTGTATAATACAGCCCATTAGCTGTCTCCACGGTGGATCTGGTACCCCACCTTGATTCAGAGTGACTTTGGGTATCTCATGAAGAAATTCCGTCATGAAATTCTGATAAACGGTTATCTAACTTTCCCTGGAACGTACCATTCCAACATATTCTATTATATATTATATGCATTGCCTGCATGTGAGCTCAGTCATGTCTGGCTCTGTGACTCCATGGACGGAAGCCTGCTAGGCTCCTCTGTCCCTAGGATTTCCCAGGCAAGAATATTGGAAGGTTGCCATTTCCTCCTCCAACGGATCTTTCCAACCCAGGAATGAAACCCATATCTCCTATGTCTCTTGCTTTGCCAGGTATATTCTTTAGCACTGAGCCACCTGGGAAGTCCCTAAGTCTAAAGTGAAAAATAGATTGCCATTCCACTACAAGTTCAAGGAAATGAGAGCAGTAAAAATTATCTTTTGTGGACAAGGGGATTAGATACTCTGTTTCCTAAGAACTTAGCTAACTGTGAGGAGAGCTGGCCCAAATTCTCACAGCAAACTAGTGTTCACTGATAGATTTACACATATGAGCTGTAGAATGAAAATACACTTTGATCCCTGAATTTGAAACACAAGCTATGGCTCAGATGGCTCCCTGAGAGCTCACAGCGCTGGCCCATTTTGACATTCTGGGAGAAACTAAATTCTGAATTGACCGTGTGTGTTCCTGTCTGGTGTCCCAAGGAGCACTTCCTACACCTGTCACCATCATCTTCACATTTTGTGTAGCTGCCCTGTGAAACTGTGGATCTCTGCAGCCCCCTGATTTCCAATTTTGATGACAGTCTCTGAAATAGTCCCTTACTTGGATTCAGGCATTAACTTAGAGGACAGGAGGCTGTTTTGGTCCACATGAGCCAGACTGCCAGTTGAGGGGAAATTTTATAACCTATGTTTTGGCCTGGGAAGAGAGACCTCTGGTCCAAGTTCACTCTTTCCAGAAAGAAAGGGGACTATTTACCTTGGGCATAAAATATTCCAGGTGCAGGAAGGACAGTTTTTCCTATCCAAGCTGGCATGGCTTTGTTTATCTGGAGAGATTTTGTTCTGTGGCAACCTGGCAATTTGACTTGAAAATTTTGCTTCTCCATTATCACGCGTCTTGTAATGAGAGACTTGCCAATGACATATGTTTATTAATCTTAGTTAAAAGACACCTGCCTGGGTGGTTTATGGCAGGAAAACATTTCCATCATCAATCCTTCTGTAATCAGCAAGTTTTCCTTCCCTCCTGGCACCACACCAGTGTGCGGCCAGGGCCAAGAGTTGCCTCTCTCCCATCATGCGGGGTCCACGCCTTGTACATGAGAGGGATAGAGGAAAATGAAACGCATTGCTTAATCTGCAAAGGAAGTGAGTTTGTGTCTCGCCTGACCTTTAGTTGAAAGGATTCATTTCACATTACTCTTTACCTTGCAGCCTGAAAGTCGTGGTAATGAGGTGCCCTTTGGGTACCCACCCCCTCCAACAGGCTGTACGGAGAAGTACAGCTGCGCCCAGCAGGGTTCTAATCACCACTTCTCCATGGATGGTGAGGACTGACAGGGCATAGAAGTGCGGGCTGATTTTTGATTGGGGAAGTGCTCCGCCTCATTCCAGCATCAGTTATCACTGCTGCCCTGGAAACTCCTGGGTATTTGTTGCTTGCCACAGAAGCTAAGCTTCCATAAAGCAGGACCATGATTCTGGGTGAAATTAGCCAATGTACGAAATTGCTCCACGTGATGACAAGCAAACATGGTAGCTGGGAGACCGAGGAGAAGCCGCCATCATCGGTGAGATGCAAAAGAGCCCAGACGTTAGTGAAGGAGAGGTGGTGAGTTGTGAGCCTGCCAGCGGTAACATGGTATTTCCCTGAATCCAATTATGTCAAAAGAGAATTACTGGATTTTTACCTCATGCATCCTTCCGGCCTATGGGCATGAGAAGTGCAGTGTGTTTCTTGATAATTTAAACAGCGGTCATTAGACAATGCACACTTGATGTCTAATTAAATCTCTCCGACCACAGCAGCACAACCACGCTCCACTATCCGGGTATCTTGACAGTCTGCTCTGTACCGTAGAGCAAGCAGCGGCATATAAACCTGCAATCAGTTCTCAGAAGGCCAGGGTGCTAGGAATTTATTTCCACTACAGTGCTCTGGGATTTCTATGCTAGTTTTAAGGAATCCCTGAAGAAGGAATAAGGATATTATTATGGTTGTAAGAATTACCTCCCACCTTAAATATTGTTTAAAGTTAATAATGCATTCTGTTTTAGGTTTTCATCATCACCCAAATATTTTCTTATTGACTGGATACAATGACATGCCAAGAAAAAGCAGGATTCTTAAGGAAGATTTAGGTATGCCTTTACCTGGCTACTTTTGTTTCTACTGATTTTGCAATTATGACATCTTCCGCTCAGAAAGATGCCAATGATTCTTTTTCTGAGGAGACCAGACACTTCAGTGCCGTTCTTCATGTGTCAGTTTGCTTATTCCAATCCCTGATGACAGATTAAACAGTAAAACTTTTGACACTTCCTTCAATGTGAAAACATATAGCCCCGAACTTGTAATTTGGTAAATGAGTTATGTTTACTTTATGCAAAATTTTCTGATAAATACTCCATGCAGATTATAGTTCCAGGAAACTGTAACGAAAGGTTTGATATGATGCCAGAAATTTACAATCTATAAAACGTAGACATATTTTAACAATGAAGATCTTTCTAACATTTAGATTTTCTAAATACTTAGGATTAAGTTCCTCCTCAAAAATATATTTAAGCTATGTTTACATAACTTCAGTGCTCTGAAAACAAAAATGAATCTTCTATTTGACAAATTACTTTGTCTGCAAGGAAGATATTTGACCAAGTCCCCCCCGCCTGCTTATTTTGGGGGCTTATTAAGTGGCAGCTATTTTTGGATTCTTGATGTTGATTTCTGAAGAGAACTTGAAAGGTGAAGAAAGGCAACAGGCTACATTGTGGCAGATTTTGGTCACTGTACCATCCTCTGAAAAAAAATAAACAAGGATGAAGAGTGTCGTTTCAGCCCACAATTCTTGATTTGATGTATAAGGTCATCAAAGGAAACATGAAGTAGAGATGGGCTTTCCAGCCAGCTGCGTATCTTGGTTCCAGCTGACTGACAGTACAAAGAAAATGTGTCAGTCATGAATATGAAGTTTCTTTCTGGCATTTTCCTTCCAGATGGAAGCAGCATGCACATTGTAACAATGCTTCTTCCAGTTGATGAATTTTCTTGTTTATATTTTTGGCAAAGCATATTGATTTTCATCTGTGATTTCCACCTTAGTAACCTAGTTTTGAAAAATGTGCAGTTTAGTTTCTTTCCAAATAGCCCACCCTCCAAAAAATAAAAATCTATTTATAGCAAAGTCCTCACAGCCCAAGTTCTTCTATTATCTCTCAAATCCTTCACTCTTTTTCATCCACTTTATTAGCTATGGAAGTACATATTATAAAGCTCCATTTTTAACTGACTGATAACATTATTTCCTAGTCTTGTCATCACAATACTGTAATGATATTAATAATCAATTTTAATATTAAAACCTATTTTTAATGTTGTCTTTGTGGCAGGCACTTGAAATATGCTTGATATTCATTATGCTCTTAAGTCTTGGAACAGCTCTATAAGTAAAACATTATTTCCATCACATAGTTGAAGAGAATAAAGATGAAAGGAGTTGAGGACAGCCTCCAAAGCCATGTAACTAATGTGGCTGAAGCAATATTTGAAGCTGGTCTTTTTGAATCCCAGTCTCATTCTCTTGACTGCTCAGCTATTGGAATTGTATAAACTCAATGCTTCTCGTCTTCATTCATTTCGGCCTTATATTTTTCAAACAAAAAAAATGCAATAGAAATATAACTATTTGTAAGTTGTTGCATTTAAAATATCTAAAAAAATTTTTTAAGATTATGCTTTTATTCATTCAACTTTCTGACTTTTTTGAAAATTACATTCAGCTTGGCATTAGAGAACCCAAAGAGGATCCTGTCTAAAGGGAAGGGTTTTATCTTGGGAGACCCATTTTCATTGAAAAGCTCTTTTCCTAACCTTATCGCCAGGGCAGCAAACATCTAACTGAATTCTCCTATGCAGTCTCCATCAAATGGCAGGAAATTTGATATCCTCGAGGGGCTGTTGCTTGTTAGAGATGAGGCATAGTGGTGCAGCCGAGTGGTACTCACTGTCCATGTCCATTTGTGGCCTTTACTTCCTTGATACATCTGTTGACAGCTTTGAGATGTGGAAAAGAAAAAGCACCACAAACCCAAATTACCATTATCATGATCCTTGATGTCACCATTAGTACTGATAGAAGATCTATTCGTAGTCTGTTCAGTCCAGTTCAGTTCAGTTCAGTCACTCAGTCGTGTCCGACTCTTTGCGACCCCATGAATCGCAGCACGCCAAGCATCCCTGTCCATCACCAACTCCCAGAGTTCACTCAGACTTGCGTCCATTGAGTCCGTGATGCCATCCAGCCATCTCATCCTCAGTAGTCCCCTTCTCCTCTTGCCCCTAGTCACTCCCAGCATCAGAATCTTTTCCAGTGAGTCAAC
>SJYC01066045.1:0-12788 GCA_006408675.1 Madoqua kirkii | reverse complement strand
ACATCCATACATGACCACAGGAAAATCCATAGCCTTGACTAGATGGACCTTAGTTGGCAAAGTAATGTCTCTGCTTTTGAATATGCTATCTAGGTTGGTCATAACTTTTCTTCCAAGGAGTAAGCGTCTTTTAATTTCATGGTTGCAGTCACCATCTGCAGTGATTTTGGAGCCCCAAAATATAAAAGTCTGACACTGTTTCCACTGTTTCCCCATCTATTTCCCATGAAGTGATGGGACCGGATGCCATGATCTTCATTTTCTGAATGTTGAGCGTTAAGCCAGCTTTTTCACTCTCCTCTTTCACCTTCATCAAGAGACCCTTTAGCTCCTCTTCACTTTCTGCCATAAGGGTGGTGTCATCTGCATATCTGAGGTTATTGATATTTCTCCCGGCATACTGGGATGTAAAAGTAGGGAGGATATTTAACTTGTTTAACACAGCCACTGTGATATGGGAGTTTCAAGGCATAGAAGTGGATGTAATCACAACATGGTTTTACCATGCAGGAAAAAGATGTACAAATGCTTCATGACAAAATGTTATAAGAAACAGCTGATAAAAACTATACAAAGATCCAAAGTTAGAATTTTATGGAAGTGCAGAGAAATGAATGCTTCAAAAATGTGATTGGAATTTGAAAAAGTAATAAAAGTGAAAGTGAAGTCATGTCCTACTCTTTGCAACCCCATAGACTGTAGCCTACCAGGCTCCTCTGTCCATGGGATTTTCCAGGCAATCGTACTAGAGTGGGCTGCCATTTCCTTCTCCAGGGGATCTTCTTAACCCAGGGCTTGAGCCCGGGTCTCCCACATTGTAGACAGACGCTTTACCGTCTGAGCCACCAGGGAAGTAAAAAGATATAAATGACATTATGATACTAAGACAATTTAGGTGATTACTTGGGCTTCCCAAGTGGCTCAGTGGGTAAAGAATCCCCCCACAGTTCAGGAGACACAGAAGAGGCGGGTTCGATCACTGGGTTGGGAAGATCCCCTGGAGGAGGGCATGGCAGCCCACTGCAGTATTTTGTCTGGAGAATCCCATGGAGAGACAAGCCTGGTGGGCTACAGTCCATGGGGTCTCAAAGAGTCAGACACGACTGAAATGACTGAGAACATACACAGGTGATTACTTATACCAAGTAGAGAGATAGTTGCCAGAGGAACCTGTGGGCATAAGCTAGAAAAACTCACAGAACTTAATTTTTCTAAAGAAACAGAACTTAAAATGGAAATGTGTTATAGCTGGGAAAGTAGGAGGATAAAAATTGACCTTATATAAATGCAAACATTTCGAAAAATGATTCTTGCCTTAGTTTGTCAAGCCAGGAAAATTTTTGCTCTAATACTCTCTACAAGGTAAACACTTGTGAATTACTTGGGAAATAATACAGGAATAAAAGAAGACATTGATGGTGATGATGTTTTTTAAACCTATTCTCTTATCCTAAAAATGTTATGAGAAATTAGACTTATAATAACAGAATACAAATCTTGTGTATTCATGAGCTTTTGAAATAGAAGAGATGAGATGTGAGAAACTTGTATATTTGGCAAGATACACTTTTCTTATGCATAGTTTGAAAATTATGTCATTTTACTCAGAATAAACATTGACTTTATTACTACTAAAAGAGAAAGCATCCCTGAGCTAATTCTGCCTTTCCTTTTCAGGTATGAGGAATACAGTAAATTTCTCCCTAGGGGCAGGAGTCAGCAATTTGATGGAGACTGTAATTCACTGAACGTGCAATTTTGTGGACTGTGAAATGCAGTAATAATTTCAGGGTTTTATTACAGGTATTACTTTGTCTCCTCCATCTCTTCCATTTTATTACATATCATATTCATCAACATGATGAAAGGGAATGTGTTTCTTTCACTGAAGTGGAAGACATAGAACAGAATTGGTAATATAAGTGTGGCCCACTGTTTTTTTCCAGTGTCGTAAGCTTTGTGTTCATAGTCTGTATGCTATACTTTTTATTTCAGTAACATTTAACAAAATCTTGGCCATGGAGGAACTTAAACTTACACAGAACGTCCATACTGAGTCTCTGAGTGCTGATGTTTCAGGTATGGTACGAAGTGGCTACTCTGAGTTGCAAATTAAAGAGACAGAAGCCATCTCTTCCCTATTGTTTTTAGTGGATTTAATTACAAATCCGTACATAAGCTCAGCTGTGTGGGACACAGTGAAACACCCAGATGTAAGTGAGCAAAGCAAAGGCAGCAAAACAGGAGCCATTCATCCTCTAAACTCCTGGGGTTTAGTCTTTCTAGTCTTCCTAGTCTTTCCCTCAGCACCTAGTGATTCTCTCTGCATATAATCTTATCAAGCTAGATGATCTAATTTCCTATCTCACAGGCACAAGAAGCCATAAATTAGAAAGGAGAAGGAATCATGAGAATTAAGATTCACCAACCTAATAAGAGGGCTTCCCAGATGGTGCTAGTGGTAAAGAACCCATCTGCCAGTGCAGGACACATAAGAGACGTGGGTTCGATCCCTGTGTCGGGAAGATCCCCTGGAGGAGGGCATCGAAAGCCACTCCAGTATTCTTGCCTGAGAAATCCAATGGACAGAGGAGCCTGGTGGGCTACAGCCCATGGGGTTGCAACGATTTGGACACAACTGAGTGACTAACACACACACAACCTAATAAGAAGAGACAGTTAAACACGTGAAAGGAGGAGGCAGAAAACTTATTTTGAAATAGGCACAAAAATGTTTTAAGGCAGAAGGGCCACTGATAGAGACAGACCATCCTGTCTACTTTAGTTTCTCTTCAAGTTACCGTATCTGAGGTTAATAGTAATAACCCTGAGACATCAAGACATTAATTTATATTCTACACAATATATTGTTTATTAAAGAAAAATTTTCTGTTCAAAATATTTAATTTTTAAAAATTTTGATACTGATAGGGATAACATTTACTTAACCTCTTCCTTCAGTCTGCTTTGCTCAGCTTAGTAGCTAAGTCATGTCTGACTCTTCGGGACCCCATGGACTGTAGCCTGCCAGGCTCCTCTGTCCATGAGATTTTCTAGGCAACAATATTGGAACAGGTTGCCACTTCCTAGTCCAGGGGATTCACTTCCTGACCCAGGGATTGAACCTGTACCTCTTGTGTCTCCTGCATTGGCAGGTAGATTCTTTACAACTAATGCTGCCTAGGAAGCATTATAATATAGTGCATTGAATGAACCCTAAAATTTATCTGTTTTTGTTACTAGTAATCAGAACATTTTGATTTTCAACTTCCAATTCCTCTCTTTTTTTCTCTCTCAAAATTCCTTCAAATGAATTATATGGAAACTACCAACAATTGGATTTACCCTACCTTCCTTGGCAGAGATAAAAATGATATGTGTATACTAGTCCATTCTTGCTGGTTCATGTCACAGGTGTTCAATGTTTTCATTTTATTTTATCCAGAGAAGTTTTCTCTCCCTTAAAAAAAAATAAGTTGAAAATAGCATATTTAGATGTTTATATATTTTTCTCTTTGAGAACATAGAAATCTAAACAAGGGCAAGCGAGAACTTTGGAAAACATTCCACATGATGCCTTCAGTGAACGTCCCTTCCTTTTCCTCCTCAACACACACCCTTGGGCCAACAAGGCTTTACACTGTGTTTGTGAAACCCTGTCCTGAGAGTACCTTTCTGTGACTCAGACTGTGAAGCTTTTACTACATCGCTAGGTAAATACAAAGTCTATGAGATCTCCCTATTTCTTTATTGTATAGGGTAAAAGAAAATTTTTTAGGACATGTATTTTAATTTTCTTGATCAGGTGACTCAGTTGACAACATTTTTCTTATATTTCATCACTAGAAACCACAACTTCACTTTGCTGTGTGATTCATCTACACAGTTCTACAGTTATTTGTTATCTGGAATATAAAAGGGGCTCCCTGTGTGGCTCAGATGGTAAAGAATCTACCTATAATGCAGGAGACTCAGGTACGATCCCTGAGTTGGAAAGATCCCCAAAGCATTAGTTTTTCAAGTTTCTGTTATCTTAACCACAAATAAACCAGGTTCTATTTTTGGATTAGAAAAAAAAAGCATATATACTGCCATATACATAATGGCAGTATACCTCCTATCTGTTTTAAGCTATTATTTCTCTGACGTATGAGAAATTGTGCAGCCCATTGGCCATGAACCTCAATAGGAAGATGAGGGAAGGCAATTTCTCCTTAGGGAATTTATACTATTTTTGGTCTTTGACTGTAGCCTTCAATTGGGAAAGAAACAAACCTATAATGATCTCATTCCTACACTTCTGTAATACAGCAAGATATTTCTGTCTGTTCGTGGACAACATGTGGGTAGTATTTAATACAGGAATGGTAGTGGTGTAGTCGCTAAGTCGTGTCCAACTCTTGTGACCCCATGGACTGTAGCCTGCCAGGCTCCTCTGTCCACGGGATTCTCCAGACAAGAATACTGGAGTGGGTTGCCATTTCCTTCTCCAGGGGATCTTCCTGACCCAGGGATCAAACCCTGGTCTCCTGTTTTGCAAGCAGATTCATGGCCATGAGGGAAGCCCAATACAAGAATAGTTCAGTTCAGTTCAGTCGCTCAGTTGTGTCTGACTCTTTGCGACCCCATGAATCGCAGCACGCCAGACCTCCCTGTTCATCACCAACTCCCGGAGTTCACTCAGACTCACGTCCATCGAGTCAGTGATGCCATCCAACCATCTCATCCTCTGTCGTCCCCTTCTCTTCCTGCCCCCAATCCCTCCCAGCATCAAAGTGTTTTCCAATGAGTCAACTCTTCGCATGAGGTGGCCAAAGTACTGGAATTTCAGCTTTAGCATCATTCCTTCCAAAGAAATCCCAGGGCTGATCTCCTGTAGAATGGACTGGTTGGATCTCCTTGCAGTCCAAGGGACTCTCAAGAGTCTTCTCCAACACCACAGTTCAAAAGCAGCAACTCTTTGGCGCTCAGCCTTCTTCACAGTCCAACTCTCACATCCATACATGACCACAGGAAAAACCATAGCCTTGACTAGCTGGACCTTAGTTGGCAAAGTAATGTCTCTGCTTTCGAATATGCTATCTAGGTTGGTCATAACTTTTCTTCCAAGGAGTAAGCTTCTTTTAATTTCATAGGAAGGAGGAAAAAAAGAAAGTGTTTGTTGAACTGCTTAGTACCTGTGAAAAAGGAGATACGTGAAACCGTCATAAAAGGAGCTCTTACTCTGTTCTTATTGGAGTTGTTTTGATTACCTACTGTGTGCCAGGCACTGTGCTCTATGTTACTTCAAAAGTATCATTTTTTTTCTTGGATCCATGGCTTTATTGTCCACAGGATGGAAAGAGACCATTTGTCTATTTCCCATGCTGAATTTAAAAAAAATGCAGAATAGAAGACTGTTGTCTTTAAAGTTGAAGGGGAAAATAAATGGCATAGGGAAAATAATGTACTTTAAAATGAGGCCAAAGAGTTACCTTAGGGTGCCAATTTTCATGCTGCTGATTGGCATTTCAAATGTAGAAAAACCTGAGCAGCCACAGATCACTTTCAGTTCAGTTCAGTCACTCAGTCTTGTCTGACTTTTTGCAACCCCATGGACTGACTGCAGCACGCCAGGCTTCCCTGTTCATCATTCCCGGAGCTTACTCAAAACTCATATCCATCGAGTCGGTGATGTCATCCAACCACCTCATCTTCTGTCTTCCCCTTCTCCTCCCTCTTCAATCTTTCTCAGCATCAGTGTCTTTTCTAAAGAGTCAGCTCTTTGCATCAGGTGGCCAAGTACTGGAGTTTCAGCTTCAGCATCAATCCTTTCAGTGAATATTCAGGACTGATTTCCTTTAGAATGGACTGGTTGGATCTCCTTGTAGTCCAAGGGACTCTCAAGAGTCTTCTCCAACACCACAGTCCAAAAGCATCAATTCTTCAGCACTCAGCTTTCTTTCTAGTCCAACTCTCACATCCATACATGACTACTGGGAAACCATAGCTTTGACTAGATGGACCTTTGTTGACAAAGTAATGTCTCTACTTTTGAATATGTATCTAGGTTGGTCATAACTTTTCTTCCAAGGAGTAAGCGTCTTCTAATTTCACTGCTGCAGTCACCATCTGCAGTGATTTTGGAGCCCCCAAAATAAAGTCTCTCACTGTTTCCATTATTTCCCCACGTTTGCCATGAAGTGATGGGACCAGATGCCATGATCTTCGTTTTCTGAATGTTGAGCTTTAAGCCAACTTTTTCACTCTCCTCTTTCACTTTCATCAAGAGGCTCTTTAGTTCTTCTTCACTTTCTGCCATTAGTGGTGTCATCTGCATATTTGAGGTTATTGATATTTCTCCCGGCAGTCTCGATTCCAGCCTGTACTTCGTCCAGCCCGGTATTTCTCATGATGTACTCTGCTTATGCCAGCCTTGACGTACTCCTTTCCTGATTTGGCTTGGGATAAATCACTTAGGTTTAGTCAAAGTTTCCTACATTTTTCACTCATCAAATGGATTCCCTTGTACTTTATCAGCTTCCAGGTTTTTGTCTGTTTTTTGGTGGGCTCCTTCTCAGCTCTTCCAAAGCAGAATGGCATTTTGGGGAGGGCAGCCCCCACAGCGAAAGGCATAGCAGACAAGACAGATCCTAAAGGAAGTTATCTCTAGATGTAGATGCTTCCCCTAAGATACACTGTCTTGGGAAGATGATCTGAAAAAACAGCCTTGGAATAAGGTACTTCCCACAGAAATGTTGGAAAGGTGGCAACCTGAAAGTAGAAGAAATGCTGAACTTCTGTGGCAAACACCGTTTTTAAATCTTTTTTCATACTCTTGGTGGTATATTCATTTGAAAACGAGGGACAGGCTTGGTTAGAGAGAACCTAACATTTATTTCTGCCCTTAGTTTGAAGTCTAACCAATACTGGTGGGGTTTATCCCTTGTTCCCTAAGAACTTCTCAGGATTCCTTCCAGAACTAAGTATTCTCTTCCCTGAACTTCCAAGAACAGATTTCAAGTCACTGAAAGCTAATTGAAGTTTCTTACTTTTAGACTCCCAAGATGGGGTTAGTGACTCTTTCCAGAGACCAGTCAACTATAACACAGAAATATTCTTTTGTTCCCGTGCTTGATCTGGGAATAAAAATGGATTTTATTTTTATTATTTTCTTTCGAAAAGTAGAAACTTTAAAACATGCAGAAGTCTATTGTAATCAAGTTCATTAGAATGAAACGGTTTCACTTGTATTTGATGATTACTCCAGCTTCTTGATTAGCATCCTGGATGCAGTATTTGTTGCAGGTTCTCCTTTCTGACTGGCTTAGCATTCATTGGTGGTGGTGGTTTAGTCGCTCAGTCGTGTCCAACTCTTGCAACCCCATGGATTGTAGCCTGCCAGGCTCCTCTGTCTATGGAATTTTCCAGCAAGAATACTGGAGTGGATTGCCATTTCCTTCTTCAGGGGATCTTCCCGACCCAGGAATCAAAGCTGGGTCTCCTGAACTGCAGGCAGTCTCCTTATTGACTGAGCTACGCATTCATTTAGGACGTTCTAAAAGAATAGTCATCCCCCAGACTGCTCTCATTCATTACATTATGCTAGTAATAAATGGAATTAATTTATTTTCTTCTGCTTTTTAATTAACTTAATACTTATGTTTTTTTCCTATGAAATATTTCTACACAGTGAAATTTTCACTAATCATCAGCTGGTACCCCAGAAGGTCAGCCAGAATAGAAAGAGAAGGAATGGCTATCTCTCAATGTTTTTGAAAGTAGGGGTGAAATAGAATAGTTTTATTACTTTGCTGGGCAAAGGGGCCCCAAAGGCTAATGCCTTTAAGATTCTGTGAGCCTTTCTTCCACTATTAACACTGTTAACTTCTAATAAGCATAATGGGAGCATGGGTCACTCTATGCAGAATCTGTAAGTTGCCTTGGGAGAAAAGTCACCCAGATGTTTTTGAATATACTGACAATCTTTTCACTAATTGTGTAAGAAGCCACTCCACTTGATCATTAGATATTATCATAAAGAACAAGGGGTTACAAAGAGGCCTATCACACTGTAGCTTTTATGTATCCTATCGTCTTCTAGAATTTTCAACATAAAATTAATGAGAACACAGAGTACTCAAGGTTTTTTTGTTTTAAACATATTTTATAGAGCAGTTTTAGATTCACAACAAAAGCAATGTGATATTTTAACTTTAAAACTCTACTTATACAAAAATAACTTCATTGAGATATTACACACACATAAAATTTACCTTTTAAACTTGTACAATTCTGTGTTTTTCAGTATATTCATGGAGTTGTGTAACCATCACCACTCTAAGTTCAGAATTAAGATTTACTTTTAAATGATGAAATTAAAATGCTATTTAAAAAATTTAAAGAAAAGAAGAAAAACATCCTTCAGACTCCCCCTTCTAACCAAATTCTTGTCATTCTTGGTGCATTTATTTTAGATTTTTTTAGGCATTGAGATATTTTTATGACTAATGATGAGAGTATTCTATGTCATTATTTAAAAATTTGAGAGTAGATGGCTTTGTCTCTTTAAGCTGCTCCCAGTGTGATGAAGTGTGCTGTGATTCTTACTGTGGTGTGTGGACATGAAATTATTCAGCTGAAGAAATAACTTCATGGCTGTGTATCCTGTGGTGTGGTGCTGTTTCTCTTGGTATTTGAGCATTTCCAACGCACTGTTAAGCTTTAGACTTTTGATCACTAATAGTGAATGAGTGGCTTTTATTCCTTTGTTCTACGGTATGAAAACATTAGAAGCTGGAATGTCCTTAGATGATGATGTCTCCTTAAACTCCGGGCAGATTTGGTATTGGGTATTGTAAAGGAGTGATTTCAGCAAGCATCAAAGAGAGGACTGGACAGTAAGTATATAAGAGTGAACAATAGGAAAAAGACAGTAAAACATTCATAGACAGTGGATTTAAACACGTGTACAGAAGCTACAGAAATGGCCAAAAATATGTGAAAAGATGCTCTGGGGTTATGAATGAAAATCTTTTTTCTGGAATCAGATTAAGAACAATTGAAAAAAATGGATAACTATAAATGGAAAGGAAGTACTTATACTATGAGAGTCTAATCGTTCAACCTTTTAAGAGGCTAATTTGATAGCATTTATTAAGATTTAGAATAACTCATCTTTAACTGGAGAATAGCACTCTTAAGAATTTTGCAGAAGTAATATCACTGTATATAAAAGTACATGTATATAGATGTTCATTGAAGCCATAATTCAATAACAAGAAATTGGAAAGAACCTGTTACTTGGCAATAGGAAAATTGGCTAAATAAATTATGGTTCAGATCGCCAATAAAAAGGACAAGATACATATATATGTATTGCCCAGTGCAGATGTGTATGTGAAAAAGTAGAAATATGATAATCCCTCTTTTATTTTTTAAAAGGTGCGATTGTAGGTAAGTCTGTTTATGTGTAGGAAAACAGGGATGGGGGAATATTTTACTTTCTGTTTTATATGCTTTTTTTTCAATTGATTGGATTGTGAGTGATTTTTACTTTCTTGCCCATGTTTACTTTCTTCCCCTTTACCACCCCATGTTTCTCAAATCCAGAATTTGGAAAATTAAGTGACATTCTTAAAAGGCTCTTACAAAGAATGCAATAATTTGAACCAAGCTGTCAAAATATTGCCAAGTAGAATTCCTTAAGGAACCAGCTTTAATGAATAGCTAACTGATTTCTAATTAGGATATTAGCAGTTTATATGGTAAAAGATGTTTCTAAAGTATGTGGAAATAGTTTTCACTTAGGTTAAATCTAGTAATTTTTATTTTTCTAATCATAAAAGTAAAATGTTATTAGAAAACATTTTGAAAAAAAATTTTTAAGATAATAAAAATTACCTCTAATTCTTTCACCTAGAGATAATAATAGGCTAAGTCTTAAAACCTCATCCGTGCCATCAATTTGAAAGTTCAAAAATATTTTATTTTCACAATGAGAGCATGCTTCACCTTAATCACCTTGTCTAATTGCTGAATTAGACAGAGGATCCATACAATCTTACTGAAGTTTCCTGAAATGTTTCCTATAGAAAATTAGCTTTGGTAATGTTCCACTTTATAAACAGAGTTAAAAGAGAAGAGTAGAAATGCTGAAAGGTGAAAAAGAAGGGAGCTTGAAGGATAGACAAGTGTGACAAGCAGATCCTATATTTTCACGTAATTAAAGAAGGGAGTAGAAGTGTCTGTGATCAAACCAGCCAGAAAAGAAACTCCCTTTGTTTCTCCCCTCCTGCTGCTGGTGCTGGTAGACAACCAGCAGTCATTGAGGAGCTAGTGAGAAGGGAAAGGACCATCAGTGAGGACTACTTGTATTATTTGGTGCGTGTGTGTGTGCTCAGTTGTGTCCAACTCCTGCAGCTCCATGGACTGTAGCCCTCCAGGCTCCTCTGTCCATGGGATTATCCTGGCAAGAGTAGTGCAGTGGGTTGCCATTTCCTCCTCCAGGGGATCTTCCCAATCCAAGAATCAAACCTGTGTCTCCTGCATCTCCTGTGTTGGCAGGCAGATACTTTACCACTGCACCACCTGAGAAGCCCTGTGTTATTTGGTACTTGGAGGGTAATCGTCTGAGGGGCTCGAATCCTCAGGATATACTCATACTTGTTGGGGGAGAGACTGGATAACAGAGTTAACCGCCCTAAGCTTCTCACCCCTGGTACTACTCCTGAAGTCTCTTCTTTGCCACGACAGACCCCGATTCCTCCCTAATAATTAGTCCGTACATCATAAGCAGGTCTGGTCAGTGGCTTCTTGCAGTCCCTTCGTCCCCTCACTCCCAAGGCCAGAATCATATGTTGTGCTGTGCTACCAGAGGCTAGAGCCTTGAGTTCTTTCTAACACCTCAGCACTTTTCTTAGGCCATCCTCCTCATAAGGATGGCCCATAAATTTTGTTGTCCAATGCAAAACAAAAATGTGGGCCCCTTTTTCAAAACTTAAGAATTTTACATCAAAGCATTAGAACAAGTGGGGGCCTTTTGGAACTAGAGGGTGCAGCCCCACGAGGCTGGCTCTGCTCACCTTAGCCCCATCTACTGAACAGAGATCTCCTATTACTGAGAGAGGGCACATAGATAGTACCCCCATTCTGGCTCCTTTCCTTTTCTGAGTTCATTTTAGTACTTACTATCCACATAGACATCTTTTCTTGGGTGTTAGTTCTAAACAGTCTTATAGATCTTCATAGAACTGTTCAACTTCAGCTTCTTCAGTGTTACTGGTTGGGGCATAGACTTGGATAACTGTGATATTGAGTGGTTTCCTTTGGAAACGAACAGAGATCACTCTGTCATTTTTGAGAGTGCATCCAAGTACTGCATTTCGGACTCTGTTGTTTACCACGATGGCTATTTCATCAATGGATTTCAGGAATCCATTTCTTCTAAAGGTAGTAGATATAATGGTCATCTGAGTTAAATTCATCCATTCCAGTCCATTTTAGTTTGCTGATTCCTAGAATGTCAACGTTCACTCTTGCCATCTCCTGTTTGACCACTTCCAATTTGCCTTGATTCATGGACCAGGTTCCTATGCAATATTGCTCTTTACAGCATTAGACCTTTTTTCTATCACCAGTCACATCCACAGCTAGGTATTGTTTTTGCTTTGGCTCCATCTTTCCGTTCTTTCTGGAGTTATTTCTCCACTGCCTTCGGTAGCATATTGGGCACCTACCAACCTGGGGAGTTCCTCTTTTAGTATCCTATCATTTTGCCTTTTCATACTGTTTATGGAGTTCTTAGGGCAAGAATACTGAAGTGGTTTGCCATTCCCTCCTCCAGTGGACCACGTTCTGTCAGACCTCTCCACCATGACTCACCCGTCTTGGGTGGCCCCACACGGCATTGCTTAGTATTACTGAGTTAGACAAGGTTGTGGTCTTAGTGTGATTAGATTGACTAGTTTTCTGTGAGTATGGTTTCAGTGTGTCTGCCCTCTCATGCCCTCTTGCAACACCTGCCATCTTACTTGGGTTTCCCTTACCTTGGACATGGAGTTTTGCCAAGAGAACTGGTCATAGCAAACACCCTCTTCCAACAACACAAGAGAAGACTCTACACATGGGCATCACCAGATGGTCAACATCGAAATCAGATTGATTATATTATTTCCAGCCAAAGATGGAGAAGCTCTATACAGTTAGCAAAAACAAGACCAGGAGCTGACTGTGGCTCAGATCATGAACTCCTTATTGCCAAATTCAGACTTAAATTGAAGAAAGTAGGGAAAACCACTAGATCATTCAGATATGACCTAAATCAAATCCCTTATGATTATACAGTAGAAGTGAGAAATAGATTTAAGGGCCTAGATCTGATAGACAGAGTGCCTGATGAACTATGGAATGAGGTTCGTGACACTGTACGGGAGACAGGGATCAAGACCATCCCCATGGAAAAGAAATGCAGAAAAACAAAATGGCTGTCTGGGGAGGCCTTACAAATAGCTGTGAAAATAAAAGAATTGAAAAGCAAGGGAGAAAAGGAAAGACATAAGCATCTGAATGCAGAGTTTCAAAGAACAGCAAGAAGAGATAAGAAAGCCTTCTTCAGCCATCAGTGCAAAGAAATAGAGGAAAAGAACAGAATGGGAAAGACTAGAGATCTCTTCAAGAAAATTAGAGATACCAGGGGAACATTTCATGCAAAGATGGGCTCAATAAAGGACAGAAATGGTCTGGACCTAACAGAAGCAGAAGATATTAAGAAGAGGTGGCAAGGATACATGGAAGAACTGTACAAAAAA
>SJYC01066044.1:0-65551 GCA_006408675.1 Madoqua kirkii | reverse complement strand
GCAATCTTGATTCTAGCTTGTGTTTCTTCCAGTCCAGCGTTTCTCATGATGTACTCTGCATATAAGTTAAATAAGCAGGGTGACAATATACACCTTGACGTACTCCTTTTCCTATTTGGAACCAGTCTGTTGTTCCATGTCCAGTTCTAACTGTTGCTTCCTGACCTGCATACAGATTTCTCAAGAGGCAAGTCAGTGGTCTGGTATTCCCATCTCTTTCAGACTTTTCCTCAGTTTATTGTGATCCACACAGTCAAAGGCTTTGGCATAGTCAATAAAGCAGAAATAAATGTTTTTCTGGAACTCTCTTGCTTTTTCCATGATCCAGCAGATGTTGGCAATTTGATCTCTGGTTTCTCTGCCTTTTCTAAAACCAGCTTGAACATCAGGAAGTTCACGGTTCATGTATTGCTGAAGCCTGGCTTGAAGAATTTTGAGCATGACTTTACTAGCGTGTGAGATGAGTGCAATTGTGCGGTAGTTGGAGCATTCTTTAGCATTGCCTTTCTTTCTTCTCAAATCTTAGTGACAGAACTGGTTACCTGTGCCAAGACTACTCATCTTGGCAGCAATAGAACCATCCCTAATGGCTTACGCTCATCCAAGCCTGATTCATGAGTAAAGAGATTGGATTACAAACGAGAAGATCGGGGTTTGGGCATCATGAAAGAGGGCTATTGCACAGACAAGCGACTCTGCCTCTCAAGGAATCTTTCAGGCACAGTACCTGTGACTGCACATTGCTGTTTGTGTAGATTGCATTTTGAAGCCTTTTTCCCCTTCTACACAGCTTCACTTTGTTAAGAACAACTTTTCAATTGTTCTTTGTACATTACTTTGTTTCAAAAGTCTAATGAGTCACGTTGTTTGCAAGAGCCTTAAATAAAACATGCTTCCCGTGGTACCAGGAATGCTTAATTATCCGTCATTTGCTCTGTGACTATTCTGTGTAGGATTTCCAATTTTTCAAAATGAACTGGTATGCAGAGGGATTGAACACATTCCCAAATCATCCAGAGGCTCATGCAATTTTAAAGTTTTCTCCTCAGAAACAAATCGCCTGAGCTGTATCATCTCTGATCACAAGTAACCATTTGAATATCTTCCAGTGAGTTTCCTTTGTTAATAGTATCTGTGACTCAGTTGCCCTGTGCCGATCTCACCTCATTCTTATTTATACAATAGTCACCTTTTCAAATACTTTCCCCTTGCTCTTTTCTTTGGCTCTGAAGTAAAGCATATTTTCCAGTGGCTCCATAAAGCCTCTGTATAAAGTACCTCGCCATTCTATGTATTCAGTTATGTTGCAGATCAGACCTTGCTTCAGCTGACACATCAGTACATAATCTCTGTCTCACTCAATAGCATCAAAGCTGACAATTATTCTGCTACCCTTCAGGAGAGGTACTCTCATATCCACAGGATTTGTATATGATGGATGCCTGTCTCTTTCCAACCCCTCTGGATCATATACCCATAGGACATAATTAATGGCGTCACTGGCTGTCTCCCCGAGTAGAGGCTGGACAAGAGTTTGTGGTGTGCCACAATCATCCAGCCTCTTTCAAATCCTCTCAACATCTGCTCCCTCTACTTGTTAATCCTCAAGAATTTAATAAAGTGCAAAAATAACAATACTTCGCATCTTTGCAGAGTTGACAATTAACTAATTAGCCCATTAACTCATTGAGCCAGATTTGTCCCAGTAAGTTAAGGGCTTTGGGAGGTACATTAATCCTTTAAGGCCACTGGAGCAACATTTGCAGCTAATGGGCCCATATCCCTAACTTACTACCAGGGAGGGACTGGGGTATTGTTAGGAAATAGAAGTCGTTAATCCTCACTGTACCCAGAGGGGAGGTGAGAATGACTTGGCACAAATTGATGAGGAAATGTGTTTTGTTTTGTTTTTCTTTCTAAAGACCAGAAAGAGACTCTGAGTTAAAACCAAGATTGGAACTCAGAATTTTCTGGCATAGAGCCTATATTCAAATCTGAGCTCTTGACAGAATTTATTTATTTGTGTACATATTAAGATCCTGTACTGAGAGTGAGTAGACAAGAAGTTTTGTGAGGGAGGGGGTGAGGGAAGGGGTCACAGGGGTGTTTATTCTAGTATCTGGAGTCATGGACAACAGGAGTGGAAAATTGTGATTTTGTTTCTGTTCTATAATCTGCATAAATAAGTACTTATTAAGTCATGTGGACTATAACTCTAGATGGCTTTGCATGGGGGAGAATGTACCCCCAAAAAAGACATTTTAACAAGATTCCAGCTCTGCAGAACCTATAGATAGTGGAAACAAAGTGGGTCCTACCTTCAAAAGGCTGCAGATTATCTGAAGGAAGCCTATTGAGGATCCATCTCTCCCTCTGTCTCCGCAGGATGCTGGACATGCTTATTGACAAATCCTGGGGACCTGGGATGCTAAGCTTGAAGGCCAAGATGTGCTCGTATAAACATGAAGGCTGAGCAGCGGCAGAACTGTTTTTGTCAGCATTCCACAAGGGGTTTCTAGTTCTCTGTGCCAAGGCAAATATTATTTGGCCAAAATGTTCGTCTGGGTTTTTCCATTGCATCTTATGGAAAAATCTGAATGACACTTATTGGCCAACTCAATACTTTGGAATCAAGTTATCAAAACCAAATGGAGAAAATATGAGCAAAAAAGCCAGAGATAAGAGTGATGGTGGTGGACACAGGAAAGATATGCAGCTAAAGTGCTCAGACAGAGAAAAGGCTCAATCCTGGTAGAGCAAACACAGGGCACGTGGCAGCCCCCAGTGTCCTTTAGGTGGCTCCCAAGGCTGTGTGGTATCAAGCCTGAAGCAGGCGATGCCTTATGTATTGAAGGGTAGGGCTTGGGGCTTACAAGTGTTTTTATAACCTTACATTCATCAAAAGCACGTTTCTGTAAATCCTCAAGGGCTCTGTGTCTGGCAGGATTAATATTAATAATATAAAAATCCCTGCTTATATCAGTTCGCTAGTTGATACTGAGGTTACCTAGGCAATAAACAACACTCCAGGAACACTTCCTTCTTTCTCCCCTTCCAACTACTGTGATCTGTTCCCTCAGGGGTCCTTCCCTCCCTCAAGGTGCCAAATAAGAAGGAAAGCTTTCATTTCAACAATAAGTAGCATGGAATGTGGCAAAAACCACATCAAACTCTTTGAAGGGATTGCGTAGACATTCAGTCAAAGAAAGCCTTCAGTGAGTTTCTAGACAAGAAGTGCCTGAAGCTAAGATTTCAAATT
Organism: Madoqua kirkii; assembly: GCA_006408675.1. Classification (NCBI taxonomy): domain Eukaryota; kingdom Metazoa; phylum Chordata; class Mammalia; order Artiodactyla; family Bovidae; genus Madoqua; species Madoqua kirkii. The sequence goes on along the minus strand of SJYC01066044.1, from coordinate 62,292 downwards.
CTTCCTCCTTTGCTACTTTGCATCAAGCCATCTCACCTCTCTGTGGCCCATCTTTGCCCTTTGAAAACAACTATGTGCGTCTGTAATACTAAAGCCTCAGTTTGTTCCATAAAGATTGTAAGCCAGCAGCTAAGAGTTTGAACAAACATGCACTTAGAAATTTGTAAATGAAAAAATTGGCTCAAGGGAAAAAGTAAGACTAGGAAGCATGAAGGTGAACTTAAGGTTATTTTGTCCATCAAGTGAATTTCACTTGCTTGAGATAGGAACATTTCTTTGTGCTTTCCAATCATAAATGCCAAGAAGGTAGTGAAGGTGTCATGATGATGACGATGATGATGGTGACAATACTTACTAATTGCTTAACATGCACCCAGCACTGGGCTGAGTAAGCATTTTGTTGTTGTTAGCCCCATTTTATCTTGTCCCAAACAGTAGCTCAGCTGGTGGAGAATCTGCCTGTAATGCAGGAGCTCCCGGTTTGATTCCTGGGTCAGACAGATCCACTGGAGAAGGGATAGGCTACCTACTCCAGTATTTTTGGGCTTCCCTAGTGGCTCCGCTGGTAAAGAATCTACCTGCAATGAGGGAGACCTGAGTTCGATCCCTGGGTTGGGAAGATCCCCTGGAGAAGGGAAAGGCTACCCACTCCAGTACTCTGGTCTGGAGAATTCCATATCCATGGGGTCGCAAAGAGTCAGACACAAGTGAGCAACTTTCACTTCACTTCAAACACTCTGAGGTGGATACTATTATTCTCCTCATTTTTCAGGTAAGGAACCCAATTCTTGATGATATGATAAAATAAACAGATTTTCCAGATGAAGTAGAATATGGAACTTGATACTGCTCCACGGATCATCTGCAGGAAGTTGCAGCGAACTAGAGCGACCAGTTTCCTCAACTACCTTCTCCTGAAAGTGAAAGTCGCTCAGTCGTGTTCAACTCTTTGCGACTCATAGACTAGTCCATAGAATTCTCCAGGTCAGAATACTGGAGTGGGTAGCCTTTCCCTTCTCCAGGGAATCTTCCCAACCCACAGATTGAACCCAGGTCTCCTGCATGGCAGGCAGATTCTTTACCAGCTGAGCCACCAGGGAAGCCCAAGAATACTGGAGTGGGTAGCCTATCACTTCTCCAGCTGATCTGCCCAACCCAGGAATCAAACCAGGGTCTCCTGCATTGCAGGCAGATTCTTTACCAACTGAGCTATGAGGGAAGCCCCAATCTTCTCCTGGTGAATCTAATTGAATTTGATAGCATTACAAAAACTATCAAGTTGTTACAGTGTTACATTTATCCAACTGAAGTTTGTTGAAATTCTGTAAGAATCTATACACTTTTATTCTAGATATTCAGGGCTTCAGTGCTTTTGCTTAATCCAAGGATATATTTTAGGGCACCTAGAAACAAGAATAGTTCTAGCACCAAAGCAATGTTCCACATATTCTCGTTCAGTCCAATTCAGTCGCTCAGTCATGTCCCACTCTGTGGCCCAGTGGATAGCAGCACACCAGGCTTCCCTGTCCATCACCAATTCCCAGAGTTTGCTCAAACTCAAGTCCATTGAGTTGGTGATGCCATCCAACCATCTCATCCTCTGTCATTGCCTTCTCCTCCTGCCTTCAATCTTTCCCAGCACCAGGGTCTTTTCAAATGAGTCAGTTCTTTGCATCAGGTGGCCAAAAGTATTGGAGTTTCATCTTCAGCATCAGTCCTTCCAATGAATATTCAGGACTGATTTTCTTTAGGATGGACTGGTTTGATCTCCTTGCAGTCCAAGGGACTCTCAAGAGTCTTTTCCAACACCACGGTTCAAAAATGTTAATTTTTCAGTGCTCAGCTTTCTTTATAGTCCAACTCTCACATCCATACATGACTATTGGAAAAACCATAGCTTTGACTAGGTGGACCTTTTTGGGCAAAGTAATGTCTTTGCTTTTTAATATGCTGTTTAGGTTGGTCATAGCTTTTCTTCCAAGGAGCAAGCATCTTTTAATTTCATGGCTTTTAATTTAATTTTAGAACTATGCTCCCTGGCAAATACCTAGAATTGTAGGCATCTGCAATACTTGCCATTCTCTTCTCCAGAGAGCTTACTGGCCCAGAGATTGAACCTGGGTCTCCTCCAACCAAGCCCATAGCTAGAGGTGGAATTGATTCCATCTTATAAATGTGGTGAAGATGAACAAGGGCACATAAGCAAACAGGTTACTATAAGTTCACCCAGATAACATCCTTGGATGGAAACAATACACACCACATAAAACAACTTTGAAACATTTCTAAGTCCCAGAGCAAAGTGCCAGATATTAGAGCTGTCATGGAAACAAAATAGATCCCGTCTCTCTCATCACTGAGTGTACAGTCAACTACGAGATACTGATGGCTAAATAAGTGATAAAAGTAAAGCCCATTAGAACCATGATCTGATGGACTTATGGTACTCAAACAGCGAGCACCATTAAGAGGTTTCTGCTTTATTGTGGGAGAAAAGATTTTCCTGAAAAAAAAAATGGCATTTCAGTTGAAATTTAAAAGAATATTAGCATTAAATCAGGTTATGGGCACACAATCTCAGTTTAGGAAAATCATATTAAAGTAAATATTATGAAATCTTTCCTAAAACAATAACAGTGCCCAGGAAGCACCTGTGATGTCTTCAGTCTTCCTGGTTATCAGAGTGTAAAGTTTAGTCTTAACCGAGTGGATCGATGTACACATACGATAGAATAACTACGAATCAGGTTAAATGTTGACACTTCAATCCCAGATGAGATTCATACATAGATTTGGACAGATTCCAGAAAGCCCAAGCTTTTTCTAAGCCAGTATTTTCCAAATCTGTTTCTTCACCAGATACAACTGCCCATTAGATCCCCCTCTTACATGGACTTCCCTGCAGAAGGAATGTCATAAAGGTTAAGAGCAAGGGTTCTGCATCAGAAATATCTGGGTCCAAAGTCAACCTCTGCTCCCAATTAGCTGTGTGGCCTTGTCCAAGTGACTTAACCTCTCTGTGACTTCTTTTCTAACCCTCTGAAAAGTAGAAATATTAATTTGAATCATCTGTTAAGAATTACTTGGGCTTCCATGGTGGCTCAGTTGGTAAGGAATCTGCCTACAATGTAATTGGTAAGGAATTCACTTACAATGCAGGAGAACCAGGTTCAATCCCTGGGCCGGGAAGAACTCTGGAGAAGAAAATGGCAAGCCACTCTGGTATTCTTGCCTGGGAAATCCCATGGACAGAGAACCCTGGCAGGCTGCAGTCCATGGGGCTGGAAGAGTCAGACACAGCTTAGTGACTAAACCACCACCCACTATCACTTACAAAGAATCAGTGAGCTGAAGCACATGAAGAGATGAATAATATTCTTAACACACAGCAAGCCCTTAAAAAGATGATGGCCATTATTACAATTACATCACAAAGTGAGCTCTCTGTTTTCCCCATGTATCTTCCTAAATTCCTTAATTGTCCCCTAAAAATCCATATATTGCAATCCTAACTCCCAGTGCCCCAGAATGTGACTTACTTGGAACTAGATTCTTTGCAGATGTAATTAGTTTAAATGAAGTCATCCTGGAGCAGAGAAGGCTCCTAAATCAGTGTAACTGCTGTCCTTATAAAAAGGAAAATCTGGGTGTGCGCGCGCACACACACACACACACACACACACACACACACACACGGAGGGCTTCTTTGGTGGTTCAGATGGTAAAGAATCTGTGTGCAATGTGGGAGACCTGGGTTTGATCCCTGAGTTGGGGAGATCCCCAGAGAAGGAAATGGCAACCCACTCCACTGTTCTTGCCTGGAGAACCCCCATGGACAGAGGAGCCTGGAGGTCTGTAGCCCATGGAGTCGCAGAGTTGGACACAACTGAGCGACTCAGCACACAGCATACACACACACACACACACACACACACACACACAAAAGGAAAATGCCTTATGCACTGAAGGCAGAGATCAATAGAGGTGATGCATCCAAAAGGTAGGAACAGATACTTCCCTAGCACCTTCAAGAAGGGAGCGTGACCAGCTGATACCTCGCTTCCAAACTGTGAGACAATACATTTCTTTTGTTTAAGTCATTCAATTTGGGATAGCTTGTTATAGCATCCCCAGGAAACTAATACACGCCAGCTCCCTACCAAGACAGAAATCTGGGAGTCAGCCCCGTTTGCCCTCTCCCTCTTTCCTCAACAAGCACATGGGATTGCCACACCATGCCATCCCAGGCTCTATTGTTCTGCACCTTTGCTGACATCTCTCCTCCTTCCAAAAGCATTTGGCTAAGACCTAGCTCAGCTCAAGCATACAGATCAATCAAGGTTCAGAGAAGCACAGCCACTGTGCCTGAAGGAATTTATTGAGGAATAAGAATTTCCGCAGTTGTGGGAGGAGCTGAAAAGTAAGGATCTGAAAAGGAAATTTTTTTCTAATTAATAAAATATAGTTGATTTTAACTTTTGTGTTGTTTCTGCTGTACACCAAAGTGAATCAGTTATACACATACATATGTCCACTCTTTTATTTTTAAGTTATTTTTATTTTCTATTGATTTGTAGAAACATATACATACATAAATAGAGACTGATTCCAGAATTCCAAATATAAAATGAATCTAAAAGTGAAAGGAAAAATTAATAAAAATCAGAATGCACTATTAGAAGTATTGAACGTTAAGGAAATAGATTATTTTAAAACACACCACAATGAAAAACAGTAGAATACTATGCATATTATTTGGTGGAATTTGATTGGAATTGAATAATATATATGTAAGTTAATTTGGAAAGAGTGGAAATCTTTATAATATTGAGTCTATCAGCTACAATATTGGAGAAGGAGATGGCAACCCACTGCAGTATTCTTACCTGGAAAATTCCATGGACAAATGAGCCTGGTGGGCTAGTCCCTGCAAAGAGTTGGACACGATTGCAAAGAGTTGGACACGACTGAGTGACTATCACTCACTCAGCCACAATATGGTATATTACTCCATATACTTATCTTTAATTTCTCTCAGTAGAGTGTTGCTGTTTTCAGTATAGATTATTCTGATTTCATAAAGAGTTGAAAATTTCTTCTCTCTTTTTGTGTCCTTTAGAAGACTTTGTGTAAGACTGTTGTATTCTGTTTCCTAAGAGATGAAAGAATTCACCAGTGAAGAAATCTATGTCTTGGATTTACTTTGTGAAAGGATTTAATTATGGACTCAATGTTGAAACTATGTAGTGGGTTATTTAGAGCTGTTTTTCTTTTTTTTTTTTTTTAACTTCTTCTCTCAGCCTTGACAGGTTATATTGTTGAGAATATATTTATTATACCAAAATGCCAACTATATTGATTTAAAACTGTGCCTAATTGCCTTTCATCATCTTTTTGATGAGGACATGATCTGTTCTATTGCTTTCCATCACTTCTTGTATTTGGAACTTGTCTTCTCTTTTAAAAAAATTTATTGGTGTACAGTTTCTTTACTATATTGTGTTAGTTTCTGCTATACTGCAAAGTAAATCAGCTATACATATACATGTATTTAATTGCTCAGCCATGTCCGACTCTTTGCGACCCTTTGGGCTGTAACTCACCAGGCTCCTCTGTCCATGGGATTCTCCAGGCAAGAATTCTGGAGTGGGTTGCCACTTCCTTCTCCAGGGGATCTTCCCAACTCAGGGATCCAACCAGTGTCTCCTGAATTGCAGGCAGATTCTTTACCCACTGAGCCATCAGGGAATCCATATGTATACATATATCCCCTCAATTTTAGATTTCCTTCCCATTTAGATCACCACAGAGCACTGAGCAGAATTCCCTGTGCTGTACATTAGGTTCTTATTAATAGTCTATTTTGTATATAGTAGTGTGTCTACGTCAATCCCAATCTCCCAGTTTATCCTTCCCTTCTTCCCCTTTGGTAACCATAAGTCTGTTTCCTATGTCTGTTACTCTATTTCTGTTTTGTAAATAAGTTCATCTGTACCATTTTGAAAGGGAGAATTTTTAAATCTAAGAAACATCATTGCTTAGCACTGGTGTAGATGCAAGAGTTGAAGCTTGCAAGGAGGGCTTGAAGGCACGGACAAGTCACTGCATAATGGGGCCAGGAGGTGTGTGTTGTAGAAGCTTCTGGAGAGTTCTGGACTGCTCATGGCTTGTTGGCTCTTGCTGGCTCAGGGTGTAGTGGGTCTGTAGGCATTGGAGCTTAGTGGGGCCAGATGTTGAGACTGAGATATAGTTTGTACCAAGCAAGTACGAGGGATTCCTGTGGGAACCACATCTCTGCGCACATCTTAGCTTCTCCCCAGTGATGACTTCAGAGTGTAAGGGGTGCTGCCAGGCTTCCACACCCCAAATCTCACCTATCTTCATGCTTGAGAATTCTAACCTAGAGCCATACAGAGGAAGGGATTCTGAGCAACGTGGCTCCAAAATGGACAATACAACACTATCAGATGTAACAAATTACCATATACTTGCTGACTTAAAACAAAGGAAACGTATTCTCTGGCAGATATGGAGGCCACAAGTCTGAAATCAGTGTCCCTGGGCCAAATTGGGCTTCCCATGTGGCGCTAGTGGTAAAGAACCCACTTGCAAATGCAGGAGACATGGGCACGATCCCAAGTTGGAGGATCCCCCCAGAGAAGGAAATGACACCCCACTCCAGTGTTCTTGCCTGGGGAATCCCAGGGACGGGGGAGCCTGGTGGGCCATAGTCCGCAGGGTCTCAAAGAGTTGGACACAACTGAAGCGACTTAGCGCACAAGCACAGGCCAAAATCAAGATGTTGGCAGGGCCGTGCTCCCATTAGGAACTTTAGGGAACAATCTGTTCATCTTTCAGCTTCTGGGGGCTTACAGCATTCCTTGACTTGTGGCCACATCACACTGCATGGTAATTTTCTGTTTGCTTTTTGCCACTCCTCTGAAAATCTGAGCTCCTCGTGTGTGTGGATCTGTCTTCTCTGCCCTGACCACTCAGTTTGGCCCATGTGAGTCTGGCCCTGCCATTTCTTCATCCAGGGGTTTTTACTGACCCCAGGATGGAACCCACATCTCCTGCATTGGCAGATGGATTCTTTAGCATGGAGCCACCAGGGAAGCCCCAGAAGGTTGTATGATAATGATCATTTTCTACATGTTCCTTGACATGAAAGAAGTTGGGAGTAGTGTTCTCACTGAAGAAAGCTTGGTTTGATCTTTAATAAATAAACTTTCTATCTTGTCTGGATTCTAATATAGATTGAAGTATAGTCTTAAGTGGAGAAGGAAATGGCAACCCACTCCAGTGTTCTTGCCTGGAGGAGAATCTCAGGGACAGAGGAGCCTGGGGGGCTGCCATCTATGGGGTCTCACAGAGTCGGCCACCGCTAAAGCGACTTAGCAGCAGCAACATAGTCTTAAGTAGTAAAATGGACACAGTTTCTAGATAGAGGAAGACTGAAGTTTAGGCTCTGCCTTCACTAGTTTATTGCCCTGTTGTTCTGGTCAGGCAACCTCCCTAAGACTCAGTGTTCCCACTGTGAAAGAGAGAAGCAGTTCTCCCTGCCCCTAAGGGATCGTTTATCTGGAAACACTTTCTGCACTCTCGTGTCTGATACAAGGGTTGATTATAGTTTTCTGTTTCTTCTTATTGTTGATTTACAACATTGTGTTTGTTTCAGGTTTACAGCAAAGTGATTCATATGTGTATGCTGCTACTACTGCTAAGTCACTTCAGTCATGTCTGACTCTGTGCAACCCCAGAGACGGCAGCCCACCAGGCTCCCCCGTCCCTGGGATTCTCCAGGCAAGAACACTGGAGTGGGTTGCCATTTCCTTCTCCAATGCATGAAAGTGAAAAGTGAAAGTGAAGTCACTTAGTCGTGTCTGACTCTTAGTGACCCCATGGACCGCAGCCCACCAGGTTCCTCCATCCATGGGATTCTCTAGGCAAGAGTACTGGAGTAGGGTGCCATTGCCTTCTCTTACATATGTGTGTGTGTGTGTGTGTGTGTGTATACATATATATATATACACATGTATATATGCATGTACATATGTGTGTGTGTGTGTGTGTGTGTATATATATAATGTATGTATTCTTTTTCAGATTCTTTCCCATTATGTTATTACAAAATACAGACTATAGTTCCCTGTGCTCTACAGTAAGTACTTGCTTGTTCTGTATATTATTTATGGCAGTCTGATAACCATGGTTTTTTGATTTGTGGTCAGTAATGCCAATCCAGCGCATGGGTCTAATTAACCCCACATAACTGTATTGGAAATTTGCCATTTTGGTTCAATTTCTGCTCTCTTTATATCTCTCCCAAGATGAGAGAGAGGCAGGACCCTGTTTTGCCTAATTGAGCATCTGTAGTACAAACATGCACAGAGGTTGCACCAGGCTTGTACCAGGCCCTCCGTTCTCGAGGATGTGGCTCACAGGTCCAAGGTGAGTGGAAGATGGACAGAGGGTCACAGCAGAGTGTCCAGTCCAGCAGCAGTGGAGCCAGGAGCCAGTGGGAAGGGCAGCAGGGCTGGCTTCCTCGGCAGGCTTCCTGCTGTGGGACTGCAGCAGGGTCTTGCTGCTTTAAATCCTGCTCTTCCTTTCTGAACTGATTCTTTAACTGGCTCATGAACTGTACAGGTTCTCCTTTACCTCCTCCCTTCAACCCTCTGCCTGCCCGTAAAAATTCCTTTTCTGCCCATGTTAACTAAGCTGGCTTCTCTGGATTTCCATCAAGACCCCAGTTTGAAAAACAAACTTCATTTTGTTTAAGAATACTATCCTGGGGGCTTCCCTGGGTGGCTCAGATGGTAAAGAATCTGCCTGCAACATAAGAATACTATCCTGTATTATCTGCCAGACTTCCCTAAACTTGCATCAATTTATCTGTAAAATGAAGATAGTTTCTTATCAGATCATTTTGAACACAGAATGAATTATTCAATGAGATATTTGTTGGGCAATTATTGTTTTTCAGGCACTATCCTCTGAGTTTGGGCTAGAACACAAAACATTAAAAATATTTAATAAGTATTTGATAAAATATCAGTGCTTGATAAAACAGCTAAGGAATAGTATTTGAAATGATTATCCCCAAAATGAAACTGATTAAACAAAGAGTTCAAAAGTTCTAATAGGCTTTCTCAAAGGCTCAGTAGGTAAAGAATCTGCCTGCAATGCAGGAGACATGGAGATGTGGGTTCGATTCCTAGGTCAGAAAGATCCCCTGGAGGAGAAAATGGCAACCTATTCCATTATGCTTGCCTGAAAAAAATCCCATGGACAGAGGAGCCTAGTGGGCTACAGTCCATGGGGTCACAGAGTTGGACACTACTGAGCAACTAAACACACCAAAAATCAGAGGATAATGTGATACACGCTGTATTTTAAATGTAATTTGGAAAGGTAATCAATACCTTGACAAGCTACTACACATCTATTAAGTGCGCTTAACTGTGGTAGTTCAGGTGAATGATTTCCAAAATGACATGGTTTCTGGTCTCAGAGGAGAAAAGACATAAATGCTTGAAATAATAACTTAAAATACATTTAAATATGACAGCACTAAATGAATGGAACAGAAAGTAAAAGTTCCAGGAGTGAAGGGAAAAAGACACCACCGCCATCCAGCTGGGCTCTGTGTGAAAAGCAACAGAGAGGTTTGAACTTAGCCTTTACTACTGATAGAGTATGAACCAGTACTTTCATGAACGCTATTTACCACTATTTTTTCCCATTTGAGTCCCTGGTGGAATTGCACGTTCTGAGTCTAATGGGTCAGGTCATGTGGCTAGTTCTGATGACTGAGTGGACAGTGAAAGTGACATGTGTCACTTCCAGGTCAAAGCATTTAATTGCCTGTCTGAGTCTCACCGAGCTGTTTTCATTCTCTGATATGGCAATCAGCGATCTCCAAAATGGCTACTTCATCCCTTGAGTCTGTTGTGTGAAAGATGAGGCCAGCCCCTGTGCCAGCTTATAACAGACATGTGACCTAAGCAAAAAAATAATCCTTTGTTGTTCTGAGCCACTGAGAGTCAGGGACTGTTTTGTTACTACAGATAACCAGGCCTATTCTTACTGATTCAGCACTTGTAGGAGAAAAGGCAAAAGAGGAAGCACAGATACGGGAATGTAGAATCTTAAGTAGGTCAGCCCATTGAAAAACTTAATTTTGAAAAGAAGTGGATTCTTAAAAAAAAAAAAAAAAAAGAGGGAGCCCAGATTGCAGAGAATTTTGCCTGTCAGAGTAAGAAGCAAAGACTTCTTTCAAGAGTCTATTACTGGTTTTGAATAGAAGCTAGATGTGAGAAGTTAATTTGATGATTCATAGGAAGGCAATAGTCCATGGGAATTAAAGCAGGGAGCTCAGTCAGACTACTGCAGAGTGCAGATGAGACGTGAGAAGATGAAAGTTTTACAAATTGGTGGCGTTACTCTCCTTCAAAAAAGAACAAAACAAAATATGTGCTAATCTGGGGAGAATTTATAGATTCACCTGTGACTTTTTGAGCTACCAGCTTAATATTTTAGAATCAAGGCAAGAGCTCTTGGACTTCCAATTCTGTATTCATCACATTTGAGTAATGGTTCTTGTTAGCCCTTTAATAATGTCCTCTTTTTTCTAAAGTGAAGCCCAGTAATAAAAAGTTTTATTGTAATCCAATGCTAACATAATTCTTCCTAAGAATTATGTTTGGTGGATTCAAGCAACCCTAGGAAAATATTCCAGCTAAGATTTTAGATATATTTGACAAAAAGAAAACTGTTATGGATGAATGTTTTAGGAGGATTTCCTGAGAATATATTGCATCTTATTCTGTCTTGTCTTTTAGCTTTTAAACTTGAAACTAGTTTTCAACTTTTAATTAAGAATCATCTCAAAAAGAAAGAGTAAAAGGGTTTCCTGTCGGATCAGACGGTAAAGAATCTGCCTGCCAATGCAGAACACCTGAGTTTGATCCCTGAGTTGGGAAGATCTTCTCCTCTGGAGAAGAGAATGGCTACTCACTCCAGTATTCTTGCCTGGAGAATCCCATGGACAGAGGAGCCTGGCAGGCTACAGTCCATAGGGTCAAAAAGAGTCAGACATGACTAAGCAACTAACCCTTTCACTTTCTTTTTTCATGCCCACCTCAGAAGGATTCTGATTCAGCATGACTAGGGGAAGACTAAATGTCTGAGTCTTCCCAAATTCTTTTGTTGAATTCCTAATCTTGAATGAGTAAAGTGAGTAAAGTCACTCAGTCGTGTCTGACTCTGCGACCCCATGGACTATAGCCTACCAGGCTCCTCTGTCCATGGGATTTTCTAGGCAATAGTCCTGGAGTGGATTGCCATTTCCTTCTCCAGGGGATCTTCCCAACCCAGGGATGGAACCCTGGTCTCCCGCATTGTAGACAGACGCTTTACCATCTGAGCCACAAGAGAAGAGTTTTTAATCTTGAATGGGATGGTATTAAAAGGTGAAGCCTTTGGGAGGTGATCAGGTCATAAAGGTGGAGCATTCATGAATGGGATTAGTGCCCTCATAAGAGAGACCACGAGAACTCTCTTGTTCCTTCTACCTTGTTTGGACTCAGCAAGCAGGTGGCCCTCTAGGAACCAGGGAGTGGGTCCTCACCAGACACCAAGTCTGCCAGTGTCTTTATCTTGGGTGTCCTAGCCTCCAAAACAGTGAGAAATAAATGATTGTTTAAGCCACCAAGTTGATGTTTTTTTCTGTCATTGGTTTGTTGTTGTTGTTGTTGTTCATTTGTTTAGGTTTTGTTGTTGCTATTGTTGTAGCACCCCTAATATCTAAGACAAGGGGGCTAAGAAGTAGCCCAGGCTCTCTTGTGTGCAGGGCATCTGCAGGTGCCACTTGGAGGGACACAGTCCTGACCCTGTGCCTCTAGAGTCTACCACAAACTCTGTGAACAGAGGCACCATTTTCATTATCTTGGTATCTCTGAACTTATTATAATTCCCTGCACATTCAGAGCAGAGCTATATAAGACTTACAGATGCCAGATTGCAACTGGAAAGACCTGGATTTACATGCTGGCTCCAAGACTTATTAGCTCTGGGACAGGGGTTATAACCTCTCTAGACCTGGCTAGGTCCTCTGAAAGTGGAATATAATGACACCTTCCTCCCTAAGGATTATGGAGCTTAAGTGAGGCTGTGCTCCCATGGAGCTTGGCATAGGGCCTGGGGGCAAGGATTCTGAGTAGGATCTTAGTACTGAAATGATGGTATTATGATCAGCACACAAAAATGCTACCATTTGGGTTCCTGACTAAGGAAGCACTGTCAAACAGAATCAGAGTTCCCCTTGCTTAAGGGCTGAGACTGCATCCAATACACTGCAAGGCTGAATTCAAGTCAAGGCTAATTTGGAAAATGTGGTATAGACCTGAAGGACCCAGTGAGGAATCCTGGCTCCCTAACATGAGAGAAGCGAGTATAAGATGGTCTTACCATGGAGACTCACTTTGAAGACTTGGTAGCTCTTCCTATCAAAATAAAAGTAATAAACTCCATCACATTCTAGATTCTATCCAAAATTACTAGAAATCCCTTCTTCCTCCTTCAGTGAGGAAGGCAGACAAAGGAAAAGAGGAAGCAAACCGGTCTCCTCTCCTTACCACGCACAATGGAAGTGCCTCGTAAAGGGTATTCCATGGGTTATTATCATTCATTATTATTTTTATCATGAAACTTTGTGAAGGATGAGAGTAGCTGATCTGGCGTGGGTGCTCATTCCCTTTGGTCGTGTTGGACTCTTTGTGACGCTGTGGACTGTAGCCCTCCAGGCTCCTCTGTCCGTAGGATTTTCCCAGCAAGAATACTGGAGTGGGTTGCCATGCTCTCCTCCAAGACATCTTCCTGACCCAAGGATCAAATCCACATCTCCTGCATCGCAGGCAGATTCTTTACCTCTGAGCCACCAGGGAAGCCCAGCTGATCTTTATTTAGTACTTGTAAGCTGGTCAACGGGAGCCTCCCTGCTGGCTCAGTAGTAAAGAATCCGCCTGCCAACACAGGATTCAAGGTCTGACTCCTGGGTCACGAATATCCCCCATAGAAGGAAATGGCAACCCACTCCAGGATTCTGGCCTGACAAATCCCGTGGACAGAGGAGGCTGGCAGGCCACATTCCATGGGGTTGCAAAAGACTATTTAGCAACTTAACAACATGTGGTCGGGTCTGCTTTCTTCCTACTGTATCTCACCAAATCCTCACAGGAAACCCTGTGAGGTTGGTATTATTTTTATCACCATTTAGACACACACAAAAAATAGAGCTTAGAGAGGTTAAATAATTTTTTCAAGTAAGTGGTGTCAAAGTTTGAATCCTGTCTAATGAGCAGTGTTAAATATGGATTAGTGGTTAAATTGAAATGAGGGGGAAACCTGAGTTGCCCTGAGTTTGGGAAATTTGCTCCCAACTTAAAGCTTGAGTGTACGTCTTGGGGTGAGAAAATCTGCTTTGCCTTCGTCCAGTGAAAAACTGACCATGAGATGCAAAACAAAACAGCAAAAAAAAAAAAAGTAACTGAAGAGCTTAGGTAATTTTTCTATGAGCTGTGTTACTCAAAAAGAAGAAATTACAATTCAAATTTTTCTGCAGCTTAATTATAGCCCTCTGTACTGTGCACAGTATGCTAAGTATTAGCAATAGGGGCCATCCGAAACCAAATTCTCCACTGACCTCCCAAGTCCCTCGGGTCTATTTAGGACAAGTGATAAGGAAACAATGTTCTATATGAAGGAGCAGCTGGCTCCTAGACGGTGTGAATCTTTTTTTGTTGTTAATGAGGTAAAATGAGCATTTTTACTCATGTAAAACCAACAGCAGAAATTAAAAGCCATTTTTGTTACTGACCTCGGGGCTGTGGAAGAAATATCCATTCAGTATGTATAGGAAGTGATAAGTCCCCATCAGGAGACTTGCCTGTGCTGCTTTAGCAGAGAGACCAAGGAGAAATGGACCTATTTTTAAAGGGCTTTTCTACTTCTGATACGATGTGGGCCCTTTGCCTAAATCATCTTTGAATCAGAATAGCAATTCTTTTCTCCCATTTGGCTGGAGTGTGAAAGAATCTTTGGAAAACGTTCAATACGTGTCTTGAGCTTTATGTAAATAGGAAAAAATGCAGCTATATGTAAAAAGGATATCAAAGAAAAGGCCAATATTATTCAACTTTTTCTATACTGGGAAGCAAATACATTGAGTGTGCAAAATGGTGGGATTACTTCACAGAATAGGACATACAGGGACAGCAACATAGTAGGCTTATAAGTCTCTGTTTCAATGAATAAAAACATAAGCACAAGAGACCTCATTAAAAGCAAATTAGAAATTTGAAAACCTGTAATAAACAACCATTTGTACCTACCTTTGTAATTTAGTCTTTTACCACCAAAAGAAAGCCTTGTTGAAAATACAAAGAATATTGAGACTTGAAATTCAAGACAGATATATGAAAGAACCAGAAATACCTGGGTCTCAAGCCCAAGTCAGTCACAAATTCAGTTTTTATTAGATCAGAAAGAACATGTTCAAAACAGACTTAGGTAATGGAGGAGTCTTGGCCAGAGAGTGCATGTACTTGGAGGTGAGGCTGGAGTTGACTGGATGGGCTGGGGTCTTAGAATTGGAAACGGGGTCTGTGGGACAGCCAGGAGCACAGATATCCTTCCCCAGTCTACTGTGCCCAGTGAGGAATTCATTTCTTTTCGAGGTCACCTTTTGCTCACAGCCTGAATTCAATGAGATTTCAACTCTGGCACAGATCAAAAATTCAACCTCTTTTCCTAGATGGTCTCAGTCTTCACCTCCCCATGCCCCCATGCAATATGTTAGATTAACAGACTACTGATGATGTGGGGTACCAAAGAGGACTTCCGAGACAGAGTCACAGAAATGAATTTAAACACAGACGGAGAGAATGGACATGTGGAGCCAGGGTGGGAAGAGGAGAGTGGGACAAGTGGGGAGATTAGGATTGTCATATATACACTGCTGCTGCTGAGTCACTTCAGTCGTGTCCAACTCTGTACGACCCCATAGACAGCAGCCCACCAGGCTCCCCCGTCCCTGGGATTCTCCGGGCAAGAACACTGGAGTGGGCTGCCACTGCCTTCTCCAATGCATGAAAGTGAATATATACACTACTCAGGGTAAAGTAGGCAGCTAGTAGAAAGCTGCCCTCTAGCACGGGGAGCTCAGCTTGGTGCTCTGTGATCACCTAGAGGGGTGGGGTGGGGAGGGTGGGAGTGATGTCCAGGAGGGAGGGGATGTATGTATACCTATAGCTGACTCACTTTATTGTACAGCAGAAACTAACGCAGCATTGTAAAGCAGTTATACTCCAATTAAAAAAAAAAAAATCAGCCATCTCTGTTTTACAAGTCTTTCCACCGTTCTGTCTCCAGAAGCTGCCTGCTGGTTAATATTTCCCCTCCTGCCTCCATCGTAATGCTTGGCCTAACATTGTTTTTCTCTTTCTTGAAACTTCTTTTTCCTTCTTACTTCCCTTCACTCCAAATTCATATTAGCTTCTTCTCGACAGTATCCCTGTCCTCTCTTTATTCTCCCCCTTCATGCTGAGCACTGGAGCTTTTGCCCTATAAACACATACACACCCCAATGTAGGTAAGTTACTCAGCAAACTCAGTTCTTCTCCTGCAAAGAATTCTGAACTTGACTCAAGATAACCTTCTGTTTTCCTTCCTCATTAGCACATGGGGACAATGAAGAGCTACACAGAGGGGCAGGTTTTGCTATAACAGTGGTTAGTTTGCTGACCATTCCATTTTATTCTTCAAGCTTTGAGACATTGATTATTCCAACAATTGGTTGAAGCTCTGATCATCATAGGGAAGACCTCCTGGAGAAGGGAATGGCACCCTACTTGAGTATTCTTGCCTGGAGAATCCCATTCACAGAGGAACCTGGCGGGCTTCAACCCATGGGGTCACAAAGAGTCGGACACAACGGAGCAACTTTCACTGATCATTATAAAGTTGTTAACCAATCATGGTGTCTTTTCTTCTTCTGAATATGATAAATGATCTTTGTATTTAAAGTTGAACATACACACACACCCCGTAGGCATTGGTGTTAGACACTGGAGACGTATCTTTGATGGCTGACTTAGAGTTGGCTGGAAGGTTCTGTGTTGTCAGTGACTCCTGCAGATTTGAGCCTGAAGGAATCGATATAGGGTTATCAGCTTCTTAGGATTCAGGTGATGGTGAGGCCTGATTCCTTCTGTTCCTCCTCTCTGATCTCAGTACCTGTGAGATCAGTTCTGCCAGCTCTCTTATCTTATTTCTGGTCTGGCAGAGGAGCTATATATAAATCCTTTGCTTCTGAGGCTAGTTGAGTCTCAAGATAAACTTTTGCAATTTTCTTCCAGGAAGATAGTGGTGTCAATGCAGGTTTACCTGCCCCACAGCCATTCTCGGATCTGACAAAAAGAAATAAAAGCAAAACTAGGAAAGAAGGTGTTAAAAATAGATAAAAGGGGTATGGGGTGAACTCTGCATTCAGCTTTAGGACCGTCTGGCCCACATAATGTCATTTGGACTGCAGGCAAAGGTAGCAGAAAGCATCCACTTGCAACTTTCCATCTCGAGATGGATCTATTCCATCTTCTCTGTCACGCGTATTGTCACTGTCCGATCAGGAAGACCTGGACCACAGCTTAGGATGCTGCTTCTACTCTTGCCTCCACAGGGATCAGCACATACTTGCATTCAAGGAATAAATGCCTTGTTTATTTCTCCATCACCCAGAGATGTCTTGACTCTTCATTATGGAAAATGAAGAAATTTAGGCACATTATGTTCCCTCCCACCCCCATCAATCCACTTCACCCTTAGCATCTGTTGGGCTCACCTTCATCCTGTAAGGCTTTTGTGAACATTTGCACTCTCCAGTTCAGTTCAGTCGTTCAGTGGTGTCCAACTTTTTGCAACCCCATGGACCCCAGCACACCAGGCCTCCCTGTCCATCACCAACTCCAGGAGTCTACTCAAACTCATGTCCATCGAGTCAGTGATGCCATCCAACCATCTCCTCCTCTGTCATCCCCTTCTCCTCCCGCCTTCAATCTTTCCCAGCATCAGAGTCTTTTCCAGTGAGTCAGTTCTTCGCATCAGGTGGCCAAAGTATTGGAGTTACAGCTTCAGCATCAGTCCTTCCAGTGAATTTTCAGGACTGATTTCCTTTTGGATAGACTAGTTGAGTCTCCTTGCAGTCCAAGGGGACTCTCAAGCATCTTCTGCAACACCACAGTTCAAATTTGCACTCTAGCCTCCAATGTAACATAGACTTCTGGACTTGTTCTAGAGGATGATTCTAAAAACGAGAAATTAAGACACCAGTAAACAAGATGTTTAATGTGACTGTGTACAATATCCACTACTGTGAACAGATTTACAAAAAAAAGGAAATGTACACTGATTCCTCTGACCTGCACTGAATTCAGGTGGATTCTCCTCTCATAATTCCATTCCATTTAGTCCTTGAAATAATGTCTTGTTTTGGCTTGCTTTGCATCTAGTTGTGACTTTCTCTTTCAGTTTTGTGTTTTTCTTAGAATTATGATTGCCTTTCTTTCATCCTGTGGAGAAAAAAATTCTATGCCTCTTTCATATTTATTATCAAAAATATTCAGTCCTAGAATCCTAGTATTTGTTGAAAAAGAGCCCCTTTTCCCTCATATACCTTGGAGATGCCTGAATTGTCATCATTGTAAATCTTTCCTTAAAGATATTAAAATAAGTACGTTAGAGTCCATCATATATATATGAGTTCCTTTTTACTTACGTTGGGATAGTTTCTCAAATACAGTTCTCTTTTTCCAGAAAGTGTAGAGGAGTGAAATTTTCTGGGCATATGAGGTTTTTTTTTTTTAAATTCTACATTTAATTGATAATTTGACTAGGTAGAAAATTCAATATTTAAAATCATTTTCCCTCAGAAGTTAATTGGCACTGACCCAATGTTTTTAGCCTTTGGAGTTCTGATTTTAAAATTGTTGGCAATTTGCTATTTATTCCATCTTAATTCTTTTTAGGTCCTTCCTTTATGGATTTTAATTGATAATTTGACTAGGTAGAAAATTCAATATTTAAAATCATTTTCCCTCAGAAGTTAATTGGCACTGACCCAATGTTTTTAGCCTTTGGAGTTCTGATTTTAAAATTGTTGGCCATTTGCTATTTATTCCATCTTAATTCTTTTTAGGTCCTTCCTTTATGGAAGCTTTCTGAATCTTTATATTTAGACTTCTAAAATTTTATTTATACCCTTTGAATTCCACAGGCCTTTTCAGTTTGAAAATGTATGTTTTTTCAGGCTTAGGAGATATCCTATTTTTACTGCTATTATCTTCCCCTGTGCTTTCTTGTTTTTCTTTCCTTTCTATTGGGGATCTTTTCTAGATGAGCATTAAATCTGCAGAATCTCTCTCTTTTTGTCCTAATTAAATTTCTCCTATTTCCCACATCCTCCTCCTCCCTATCATATCGGGCAGGTTTGTTCTGACTATTGATTATTTTCAGGCCCAACATATAAATTAATTTCTAGGAAGTCTTTTGTGGTTTGTCTCCTCCTATCCAATTCTTATGCAATGGTGCAGTCACTTCTCTCGATAGTCATAATAATATTCTTGTTTCTTAAATTACCCATTTCTTCTAGGCAGTTATTCTGCTTGCTCATTTTTTCCTCAAATGTTTAATCATCCTTAATGTTCCATTCATATGTATAAATAAAAACCGGTTTTAATGAATGCAGGTAGTGAGAATTCCTCTGCCATTATGTCTGTTCATCTGTTTTTCCAATAAAAATCTCCTTTTGCATTCATTTTGCAACTGTAGTTAAAGCACTACAAGCTTAAATAATGGAAATTTATTCTCTCCCAGCTGTGGAGGTTAGAAGTCCACAGCGAGGTACAGGCAAGGTTGGTTCTTCCGAGGCTTGGAGCGACTATCTGTCTCGGGCTCTTTCCTAGCTTTTGTAGCCTCAGACATTCTTTGGCTTATAGATGGCCATCTTCTCCTTCGGTCTTCACATTGTCTTCCTTCTTAACATTGTCTCTGTGTCCAAGTTTCCTCTCCGTATAAGGACATCGAGGCTTCCTAGGTGGCGCTAGTGGTAAAGAACTCGCCTGCCAATTCAGGAGAGAGAGACCTGGGTTCAATCCCTGGGTGGGGAAGATCCCCTGAAGGAGAGTGTGGCAACCCACTCCAGTATTCTTGCCTGGAGAATCCCGTAGACAGAGGAGCCTGGCAGGCTACAGTCTATCAGATTGCTGAGTCAGACCCAAGTGAAGCAACTTAGTGTGCACATATGGACACCAGTTATACTGAATCAGAGCCCACCCTAATGACCTCATCTTTACCTGATTCTCTACAAAGATCCAATTCCCTAATGAAGTCCCAGTCACAGGTACTGGAAGATAAGATTTCACCATCTTTTGAGGACACAATTCCTAAAACCTAAAACTTTTTTTTTTTTTTTTTTGGTGAGAAATCAATGTTGGGATGTCTGTTGATTAGTAAAAACTGGCAGTTAGGCTAGTGATATCTAAATTGAGAAAGACAAGTCCTCCAAGCCTCACTCCCAAACTATGTCATTGCATGGACTGTTTAGTCATTTAATTTCTTTAGAGACCTGGTGTTAGTGTGGTCACATACTACTGTAACCAGATGCTCTATGAGAGGAGAATCCTAATGGAGAAAGAATTCCCTTATTTTTTCTAGAATACCCACCTTGGCTCTAATAATCAGTTTCAATGTTACAACAAGATACCACATACTGGGTGGCTAAACAACAGGAATGCATTTCTCACAGGTCTAGGGTCTGGGAAGCTCAAGGTGAGGATGCCAGCAGATTCTGTGTATGGTGAGGAACTTCTTCCTGGTTTGCAGACCACTGTCTTCGTGTTTCCTCACATGACAGAGAGAGTAAGATCTGGTCTCTTTCTTCTTGTGAAAACACTAATCCCACCATAAGACTCAGCCCTCATGACCTTATCCAAACTTAATCACTTTTGGGACTCATGTCCTAGTACCATCCATTAGGAGTTAGAGTTTCAACATATGAATTTTAGGGGGACACAAACATGTAGCCTGTAATATTTGGCCTCCTCTTAGAAGGGGAGAAATTCTCTATCTTTATGACCTTGAGTTATTTGAAGCACAGAGATCAAAAAGTATTGCAAAGATAAATCCTTAAACTTGACTGATGTGCTTTGTCCAAAACCAAAGTGCCCTATGATCTGTGAAGGATCTGGATGTTTCTACCTGATTGATGGGATTTCCCCTCCATTATAGGGTCTGTCTCAGTCCTACCTGTTGCTCTGGAAGGGCAGGACTCTGAGTCAGAACTAGCTGAAGGCTCTTGTCTGTGCACAGAATCCCTAGACTAGATGTCAATCCAAGGTCATGGTTGAAATGCTTTAACAAGGTTTGCACCACCAAAAGGGCAATATTCCAAGGCTGTGTCAATGAGGGAAAGTAGACACAGCAGATGGAATAAATGTGGGAAAACATGAAAGGAACTCTCAGAGTATCAAAGAGGAAGGATTTAAATGGAATCTGGATTAGATCTGAAACATACATCATGCTTCCTAGAAGGCGCTTTTTGGAATTCTAAAAGAGAAGGATTAAGGCAAATTAAGAGGGATTACTGCTCTTCAAACTGGAAATTAAACTTGGGGAACCACCAGCTCCAAAAAGTATTAGCTAAAAACATCCACAAAGTTTACACCGAGGTTGGGTTCCACTGGTATTGAGGGCACATGCCAAGCAGTGTAAGATTTCCTAAGATAGACCTTTGTTTCTCCAGAACAGCTCTCTTGAGCGCCCAAGTCAGAGGCAGAACGCTAACCTTCTTGAACTCTATGAATTTACTCTATGGTAGCTCTTAGGTACTCTAGGAATTTACTCTATGGTAGCTCTTAATTTCAGAGATGAGTGAATGCAAGAGCGCAAGGTGTGGGCACTCTGATCAGGTGTGACACGGCGGCCCAAGCCGGTGCCCGCGTGTTCCTCAGCCCTCCTCCCGGCGCCGAGGTCCAGGACTGCAGGCTGGCCAGAGAAACCACAGCTCCACAATGCAGGGAAGCACTCCTGCCCTCTGACAATAGAACTGCTACCCATCCTTACCCGCCTTGAAGATCATTTTACCATTAGAGCAAAGGCCATCAGCAAAGAGTCGTGGATGGAGTCACAGAGGCGGACACGACTGAGCGACTAGGCACAGAAGAGTCATCTCGTGTCAAAGCGGCTTTCTGAGTTTGCACCAGGTGATGTTGATATTTTAACTAACTCAATGGGATGTTGTCTTCAGTCTCCCTGTGCTGGGGTGACAGATGGTATTCTGTCTTCTGCTGGACCTTTGAGAAAGCTCTGTTTCCAGTCTGTCCTTATTTGCTGAAACCTCGCATTCTTCCCATGTGCAGCATTATCTATTATGCTCCATACTATTCTGCCCTACCTTTCAGCTTGAACGGAAAATTAAAATCCCTTCTGTCTTCCACGTGTCTTTTGTGGTGCAGGCTGTAAACACCATCAACGGCATCAAGCTCACAGCGGGAGTTGAAAACCTCCAAAACTAATGGCTCTAGAAACTTCTCACTGCCCCAGGAGAGGGTCACTGCATTTTAACTTTGGTGTGTCAGCCTCCATGGCTGTTTGGGGAATGCAGGATGTGGCAAAAAGAGGCGGAATAGCCTTTAAAATCCACTGGAGGTCAATGTATTCCATTATATACACAGTGCTTCAAATTCAGTTTTAACCTTTGATGAAATTTGCAGTGTTGGGAATTTTCATGCTAGAGCAGACACAGGAAATCACAGGTGCAACTCATTTTTGGTTTTGACTTACAAATCACTGAGGGCTCCTAGAATTTTTGTAAGAAAAGTCTCTCTTTAACTTGAGCGTAAAGTGTCAGAATCAGAAGCTTGTCTCTATAATGGACATTAATAGGTAATATTGATTTGTGGAAATTAATTACTAGGAAAACATCTCTCAGCACTTACCTTGCATTTGGAAAGATTTGAGAGCCCTCTTGTGGCTATCATAAACCTAACCTGAAAACTGGATGAAAAGCTTTGAGCTGGTTTATTGTTGCTGTTTTTCGTTCATTCTTCCCCCACTTTCTTCTCAGTTACATTTGTTTGGTTGCTCTAGAGTTTGGATTTTTTTTAGATTAATGTTAGCATATTCCACATCATTTCAACGGAGGACGCAGAGATGCTCGCTGGTGTCAACGTTAAAAGGACAGGCTACATTTTTTTATGATTCTTAAACTCAGATTCTTATCACCAAGAGAAATAATAAATGCAGAGGCGCTATGTTTGGTGAAGTTCCCAAAGCAAGGGACTTGCGGTTGTGTTCTTCCATTTCTTAAAGGATACTTCCTCTGATTTTTAATCCAGGTATTGATTGCACAAAGGTAGAAGCCATCTCTAGTGCAGCTCCAAGTTACATTATTTTTGAACATCTTAAAGCTTATTATTCCTGACTTACACATAGCAGAGGAAGGTGGGAAAATAAATGTTCTTGTTTGAGTGTTTTAAAATCTCTAAGAAATGAATACCGAAAGTTATTTCCTGTCTGAGGCTTCAGTCATTCCAGAAGGAAAAATATTTGCAGTTTCAGGCCACTGTGCTCTGCACTTCAACAGATGAAGGGTCACCCCAGGCAAAGTTTAGGCAGAGCCAATTGTTTTTTTTTTCTGGGAGGTTTAAATGAGCCTGCATGTATCTTTTTTTTCTGCATTTCGGTCTTTGTGTTATTAATTAGGCAGAATTACAGCCATGCTTTGGAAGGCACCGTGGCTGAGTGGCTGAAAGATGCCACTGAGTGTCCATGTGGTCAGCTGGGCTCATGGAAGGAACTCCGGCTCTTATCGTGAATAAGTGGATTTTGGCGAGAACCTCATTAGGGCTCTGCTTTATTTCCTGCAGCATCATTTGGTTTCTCCTAGATTAGCATATATCATGACACTAGCATCTGGTCACAGATGAATCACTTGCCCTGCCTTTTGTTCCAAGCGCCAAGGAAAATACCATGCATGTGAGCTTAAGAAGAAAAATGAAAGCGAAAACCCCTGATGTTCGGGCCTTGATAGGACATATGAAAGTTAAAGGTGGCATTTGGTCCATGTCCCCTTCAATGCATAGGTGTAATGAACACAAATTGCAGTTGCCTGGCTTGGTAGGGAGTGAAAAAAGGAGATTCGTGTGCAGGTAATACTGGCCAGGATGAGATGCTGAGCAGAAACCATTCCATTCCTAAAGACCTGCAGAAAATGTCCATCTCTAACACCATCTTTCTTGATCTTTGGTGCAGGGTCCTTTGAGAAGACACATGGCTACAGAGGTTGTACCCAGGGGGTTCAGGTTGCATCTTTCATAAGTTTCTACTGATCAAAAATTAGATAATTTGAACATCAGTAAGAATAATGACTTCAGTGTATTGAAACTCATTTAATATGTTTAGATTCATGAGCTCATAATGATATGAAAACAAAGAAGCAGCATCAACAAAAGCCCTTTTGAAGGATTCTAGGCAAGCAAGCTATTATTTTGCAAACCAGTACAAAGAATGAGTCAAACATTCATCTACCTTGGAGGATCCCATAGTTTACGGAGGTTGGGAGAATTTGCCTTTATAGAAGCATGGCAGCTAATATTTGATAAAAAAAGTATATGATTATATGATCACTATTTTGCAATCTTCTAACATAGCCGCCCTCACAGACTGATCTCAAGGAAAACAATGTTTCCACAGACTGGGGGCCAGCGGGCAGGGAGATGGTTTGGGGATGATTCAAGTACACAGCATTTATCTTGCACTTTATTTCCATTATTACATAGTGATGTATAAGGAAATAATTATACAACTGGCCAGAATGCCCCTGTGGATCTGAAAGGAGGCAGAGCTCAGGCAGTATTGTGAGCGATGAGGAATATCAGTAAATATGGACAAAGTTTTGCTAACTTGCCAGCCATGCAGGTCCTCCTGTGTGGCAGGTCCCTAACAGTCCATGGACCCTGCTTTAACCAATGGTCATCAGCGGCTATGGCTCCCTAAAAGGACAAACCGCCACATATCAGTGCCTCCAAACGGAAGTCCACAAAACTGCCTACATAAAAGCAATGAGTTATTATTCCAGAATGACTTTTCCCCCACAACTTCAAATATTACCTGAAGGTGTATCCAGGTTTCCCTCGTAGCTCAATGGTAAAGAATCCACCAGTAATGCAGGAGATGCAAGTTTGATCCCTGGATCAGGAAGATCCCCGGAGGGAGGAAATAGCAACCCAGTCTATTACTCTTGCCTGGGAAGTCCCATGGACAGAGGAGCCTGGTGGGCTACAGTCCATGGAGTCAGAAAAAGTCAGACATGACCGAGAATGCACGCACAAAGCCATCCATATCCTAGGATTTCTTCTAGTTCTCCATTTTCAGTGGGTTTTCAAAGAGAACGTGAGCTAATGTACAAACCAGTGGAATCCTTAAACATAGAATAATGAGCTAATATCATAATTTCTTTCTAACTCTTAACTACACTAGCACAAAATAAGACAACTTCACAGTCAGCTATTGAGGTCAGGCTGTGGCTTGTGGACCATTATACCCCAAGAATCTAACATAGTGTTTAGCATCAAATACATAATCAACAAATACTTTTAGGTAAGTAAATAAACTTATCTCTAGCTGAAGAAGAAAAAAGTCTCAGCTCCACTAGCTGTTTGATCTCAGGTACATCCTTTCATATCTGCGAGCATCAGTTCCCTCATCTGTAAATTCTGCCTCTGACATAATTTTGTACTGAGAATCAAGTGAAATAATGGATGAGAAAAGTGTTTGGAAAACCATAAGTATGTTATACAAATAGGAAAGCACTATCAGCTTTTTTTTAAATTATTAACGCAGCTTGTTTAATATTTAAAATTTCACTGTATTGGGTAGCTTCTGAAGCTCTGCTATCCATGGGAGAAGGGAAGCTTTTGAAGCAGAGAGTGTGGACTTATGTTGAGGGTCTGCTATGCAGCAGCTACTGCTGAACCTTCTATAGTCATTATTTTAACCATTAATTCCCTCAGCCCTATGAGGTAAGCATTTATACCCTGTCTCTTTAGATGAAAACACTAAGCCTCCTAGAGGTCATATATATATACACGCTGACCAGCTCACATCAAATGTGAAGTGGACCTGACATTGAAACCCATATCTTTCTAACTTCAAACCTATTTTCTTTCCATGGCACCTTAGGTGATGTTCCCAACAGGTTTGAAATTGTTTGCTAATGTCCCATCCCAATGGTTGAGCTTGACTTGTATTTTTCTTGAATCTTCTCTTCCTGAATAAAGGTGTCAGAACAGCCAGCGTCAGGATCCTAGAACCTTTTTTGAACACCTTTGTAGCATTGTGTTGCAAAAGACCTATTTTAAAAACAGAAAAAGAACTATGGCATCGCAGGAGCTTTGGCTTCATCTGAATTCTCTCGCATGACTATTTCTAACCACGCTTTATTGTCCTGAGATGACTAGAGCTTTTGTCTTCCAGGTTACTTGGGAGTGATACAGGGAACTATATTCAATATCTTATGATCAACCGTAATGGAAAAGAATATTTTAAAAAGAGTGTATATATCTGTTTAACTGAATCACTCTGCTGTTCAGCAGAAACTAACACAACATTGTAAATGAACTAGATGTTAATAGAAAAAAAAATTGATAAAAGAAGAAAAAAAGAAATGAATGGAACTGCAGTAAATTCCCCCTCGTCTCTAATATCCTTTACTCAAGTGTGAATTTTTTACAGGGTTGAGAGGGTGTGCTGAACTCAGAAAAACTGTGTTTAGGACTACTCCTAAGCTCTGAGTAGCTGACCTCTGACCCTGAGAGGAGCCTGGTGCCCCTGTCTCCCTGGCCCCTGCAGTGTGCTGCCTCACTCCCATCTACCCACCCCCAGGCAAACACAGATCCCACACCGTAAGATGCTACTTTTGCTTCTGGAGCTTTGACTTCAACAAAAGCCCACACTATCGATGCATTAAGTCACAAAGCATCTCTATGACAGCATGACGCAAGAGGATGGCGGAGACTGTCGGAACTCCCATCGTTTATGAAATGTCAGACATCGCCTAAAAGCCTGCGTAACTCACAGGGTTGCGTTGCAGGATCAGTGCATGCATATACAAGTCGCTTCAGTCGTGTCCTACTCTTTGTGACCCCATGGACTGTAGGCCGCCAGGCTTCTCTGTCTGTGGGAGTCTCCAGGCAAGAATACTAGAGTGGGTTGCCATGCCCTCCTCCAAGAAATCTTTCCAGCCCAGGGATGAGCTCACGTCTCTTACGTCTTCTGCATTGGAAGGCAGGTTCTTTACCACTAGCGCCAGTTGGGATTAATAGAAGTACTTAGAAATATTCTTGGACACAGTGCGCACTCAATAAATGTTGTCCATTATTATGATGGCTACTAGTACCAATTTTGTTTCCAATAAATATATTAGATTTTAAACTTCAATAAAAATTTTAAATTTTCATTTTAATAAATAAAGCATTTAGAAATGTACTTTGATATAATGGGCTTCCCTTATGGCTCAGCTGGTAAAGAATCCACCTGCAATGTGGGAGACCTGGGTTGTACTTAGAAATATTCTTGGACACAGTGCGCACTCAATAAATGTTGTCCATTATTATGATGGCTACTAGTACCAATTTTGTTTCCAATAAATATATTAGATTTTAAACTTCAATAAAAATTTTAAATTTTCATTTTAATAAATAAAGCATTTAGAAATGTACTTTGATATAATGGGCTTCCCTTATGGCTCAGCTGGTAAAGAATCCACCTGCAATGTGGGAGACCTGGGTTCTATCACTGGGTTGGGAAGATCATCTGGAGAAGAAAGAGAAAGGCTATCCACTCCAGTATTCTGGCCTGAAGAATGGACTGTATAGTCCACGGGGTTTCAAAGAGTAGGACACGACTGAACGACTTTCACCCTGATACAGTATGTACTCAGTAAATGTTAGCCATTATTATTATTGCTATTAATAACAATTTTTGTGTCACATGGAACTTTCCATGTTTTCCATTTAGCTTGCTTTTAATCATTGCCTGGAGGGGGCACTTCCCTGGTGGTCCAGTGGTTAAGACTTTGCTTTACAATTCGGCAGGGATGGGGTGGGCTGGGAGGGGGCAAGGTCAATCCCTGGTCAGAGAGCTGAGATCCCCTATCCCTCGTGGTCAGAAAACAAAACATAAAACGGAAATAATATTGTAATAAATTCAATAGGCTTTAAAAATGGTAACACTAAAGACTCTTTCATGGAAGAACATAGCAAAATCTGGACACAGGTGATTTACTTTTAGGTTCTTGCAGTGTTTTAGGAAAATAGAGCTGAGATCCCCTATCCCTCGTGGTCAGAAAACAAAACATAAAATGGAAATAATATTGTAATAAATTCAATAGGCTTTAAAAATGGTAACACTAAAGACTCTTTCATGGAAGAACATAGCAAAATCTGGACACAGGTGATTTACTTTTAGGTTCTTGCAGTGTTTTAGGAAAACCTGTACCCAAGCTGTGAGCTATAAACCTAAATATCAAAACGCATGCCGTGACCTTGAAGGAATACCCTGATTGACTTCTTTTTTCTTTTCAAAATCAGCTGCTAAAAAACAATGACAGTGAAGACACTGCCTCGCTGCTACTGGGAAATTCCCACCTTCCCTAAAAGCAGTGCCTGAGAAATTAACTAAAGAGTGAGCACGACTGAACACGCGTGGCCTAATAACACAATCTGAGTGTACTATCTGGTGTTCCGCGTTGGCCGGCTGGGGATTAGAGCTGCGCCTGAGATTGAATTGGGCCTTATCTCACTCCGGGGCTGCTCCAGGCTTCAGGTGAATGCCCGCATGCATAAACCACAGCTCTGCAGAGCAGAGCACAGAGCCTAGAGAACTCCTCCTGCCCAAGCCCCAGTGCGGCAGAGCAAAGCAGGGCGCCTCTGAACCAAATAATCACAGAAGTCCCTGAATAATGCATGAGAGCAGGACCCTCCCTGGCACATCTGAAACTGTACTGGGAGGAACTGTACTCAGCAAGATAGCAGGAACACGTCCCTGGAACATGCATTCCCTGAAATTTATTCTTGCAGCGGCCACTTGGGGGAAACTGAAAGCAAATATGACAAGCACCTGAAAATCATGGCATTTTCGTGAGTCTGAGGCTCCCAGGATTTGTGTCAATACAAAGAAGCCATGTGACAAGATTTAAAATGGCATCGTAGTGAGAAATTCTACCTTCTTTTTTCTGGTGAACTGGGTGGGGGTGTTGACTATTCCTCTTAGAGAAATGACCCATGACCGGTATCATCCAAAAATCTCTTATTTTGTGCTTTTGTTTGGTTGGTTTGGTGACCATGTGCAGTTTCCTATTATTAAAGTTGGCTGATAGCTGTGCTGTGTGTTAAGTCGCTCCAGTTGGGTCCGACTGTTTGTAACCCTGTGAACTGTAACCCCCCAGGCTCCTCTGTCCCTGGGATTCTCCAGGCAAGAATCCTGGATGGGTTGCCATGCCCTCCTCCAGGGGATCTTCCCAACCCAGGGATCGAACCCACATCTCTTATGTCTCCTGTGTGGGCAAGTGGGTTCTTTACCACCAGCGCCACCTGGGAAGCCCCGCTGATACCTAGACTTGCAGAAAAGCTCCATCACAGGAGGGAGGCTGTGTTCAGAAGTACTGGTACTGAATATAATCAGGTGAGGAACTTTCCTCTTTCTGAGCTAGATGTCAGCTTTAATATAGCTCCAGTGTTGATGAGTGGGATTTGATTCCACAAATGTTTAGCCTCTAATTTGATATTCCAGCTGCTCATTAAGGGTAAAATAAACAAATCTTTTTGGAAGAATGTTTCCTCAGCACCACATCACAAACTCCATTTGGCTGTCCTAGGATGTCCATCTTTTAGGCTTATGATCTGAACAGGGCATCTTTCCTGGCCCAGCTGGGAGAGGGCAGAGCCAGGAGGCTATTTCATGGCTTTTCCTCTACTTTCAGATGAACTTGTCCCCAAACACCCCATGATGTCAGGTCACACAGAATGGCTCTGTCCTTGGCTCTGCTGACTGTGCTTGGCTATACTTCAGCATTCTGATTATGAAAAGTGAATGAAAGTGAAAGTTGCTCAGTTGTGTGCAACTCTTTGCAACCCCATGGACTATAGAGCCCATGGAATTCTCCAGGCCAGCATACTGGAGTGGGTAGCCTTTCCGTTCTCCAGGGGATCTTCCCAACCCAGGGATAGAACCCAGGTCTCCTGCATTGCAGGCAGATTCTTTACCAGCTGAGCCACAAAGGAAGCCCAAGAATACTGGAGTGGGTAGCCTATCCCTTCTCCAGCAGGTCTTCTAGACCCAGGAATTAAAACGGGGTCTACTGCATTGCAGGCAGATTCTTTACCAACTCAGTTATCAGGGAAGCCAATGGGGGCAATTCTCTTGACTCAGAAATTCTGCTCGCTAAATTGTTTCAGTCATGTCTGACTCTTTGCAACCCTATGGACCATATCCCGCTAGGCTCCTCTGTCACTGGGATTCTTTAGGCAAGAACACTAGAACGGGTTTGCATTTCCTTCTCCAGGGGATCTTCCTGACCCAGTGATCAAACCAGAGTCTCCATTGTCTCCTGCTTTGCAGAAAGGTTCTTTACCACTGGAGCCACTTAGGAAGCCAGTCAGAAATTCTAGCCATTTATTCTCTGCCCAAATATTTATGGTTTAAGGAGTTTATCAGATTACTGTCTCTAGTAGCCCCCACTCCAAATAGAATCAACTTATTTGTCCAAAACTGGGAGGTTGGTCACATAAATTACGGTACATCCATATTTGGAACACTATGCTCCTATGGAAGAACATTAAATAAAATGCAAAATACATTCCCCTCATATTTTTAAGGTTTTGCTCAGTTGTTCAATTGTGTCCAACTCTTTGCGACCCCATGGACTGTAGCCCTCCAGGCTCCTCTGTCCATGGGATTTCCCAGGCAAGAATACTGGAGTGGGTTGTCATTTCCTCCTCCAGGGATTCTTCCCAACCCAGGAATCAAAACTGTGTCTCCTGCATCAGCAGGAAGATTCGTTACCACTGAAGCACCTGGAAAGCCCTTTTAAGTTTTAAATACTTGTTAAAAATACAATGTACAGTATGATCTCAAATCTGTAAAAGAAATATATATTTAACTGTGGTTATATCTTAGTGACGTGATTCTAAGTAATTTTCATTCTCTTCTCTTATTTTTATGGTTTTTCATTGCTCGTATTTTCCATAATGGCAATGTACTGCATTTCTAACTGGGGTTAGGCATGGGGATCAATGATTAAAAAAGAAGGAAAGAAAGACCAGCTATCTCCAAAGTATTCTCCCTTTAATGTTACCAGGTACCCTGGGAAAAAGAGGACACAGAGCCTTCTCCTTTGGAGGGAAGCGCTGTGGGCTTTCCTCTCCCCAGCATCCTCCCAACTGAAAAGAGTCAAGATCTTTGGGTAATAAGTCAGATAAAAATTCCTCAGTCAAAAGGGTCTGGCTGCTTTGTAAATAAGTCACCCTCAGGGAGGAGGTGACAGCAGCTGGGTGGGGGAACACGTGGTTTCTGTGTGGGGCGAGATAAGGTTATGTGAATGTTCCCATTTTCTCATCACAATGCCGGACATCCTTAGAACCAATGGCTCTGACAGACGCCATTGTCAGCCCCCGAGAGGTCTTTAGTACAACACTCAACAATCATCTTCCCAATTTCCCATTTGCTTAGAACATCATTCTTAAATCCCCTAATTTGTTTTCAAGGCTGGAATCAAAGGCCTTTTCATCACTGTGTCAAAGGGCATTCTGATTGCCAAGCTCTAAGTGCTGTGATTCCCCCTATCAGATACAGAACAGTGCAGATAATACTCTACTGAGATAATGAAGAATGGGCGGTCCGTAATGAGCGTGTGGCTCTAAAGAGAGTTAAGAAATTAATTCCATTCTGAGCATTTGGAAAATGACTCCTCACACAGCATAGCGGGGTGGGAGACCTAAGTTTCACTTTTTAAAAATGCACACATTGTTAACACAAGCTCACATGCCCAAAGTACAGTGAGGCCAAACAAACTGAAATGAAGGAGTCTGGAGCAGAGAAAGGTTTATCGCAGGGCCCTGCAAAGGGATGAGACGGGTGGCTCCTGGCCTAAAAAGCTCCGGATTCCCCAAAGCGTTTCAGCAAAGGATTTTTAGGGTGGCTCAGCAGTAAAGAACCCCTACCTGCCAATTCGGGAAACATAGAAGACACAGGTTCAATCCCAGGGTTGGGAAGATTCCCTGGAGGAGGGCATAGCAACCCACTCCAGTATTCTTGTCTGGAGAATCCCATAGACAGAGGAGCCTGGAGTGCTACAGTCCATAGGGTTGCAAAGAGTCGGACACAACTGAAGCGACTTGGCATGCAAAGGACTTTTAAAAGCCAGGTGAGGAGGTAAGGGGGGCTCACAGGGTCTGTGATAAGCTGGTGCACAGCTCTCTGATTGGCTGATGGGGAGGCAGCAGGGTGGGGTCACAGGGGTTAACTTTATCAGTCTTTAGGTTCCAGAAGGCATGGGGCTATGTACTTAAGGTCATCAAAGTCACTCAGTCCATGGACTGTAGCCTGTAGCAAGTACTCTTTCCGGGAGACTCCCATAGAGGGAGGAGCCTGGTAGGCTACAGTCCATGGGGTCAAACTGACTGACATGACTTTGATGACCTTAAGTACATAGCCTCAGGCCTTCTGGAACCTAAAGACTGATAAAGTTAACTCCTGTGACTGCCTGGAGTGGGCTGCCATTTCCTTCTCCAGGGTATCTTCCTGACCCAGGGATAGAACCCTGGTCTCCTACATTCCATGCAGACGCTTTAACCTCTGAGCCACCAAGGATGCGTTAAGGTCATCAAGTAGTTAGCATCTTCCCCTGGCTGGAGAAGGGGAGGTTGTTTACATCTGTAAAGCAACACAGGAAATGTACATCAAACACTATTATCAAATTCTCTGGACAGAGGGCCTGGCAGGCTACAGTCTATGGGGTCTCAATAGTCAGACACGACTTAACAAGTAAACAGCATAGGTACTTCAGAGAGGTGCTAAAGCGGAGGATATGGGGGAAGCCCTGTCCCCCGACGCCCAAAGGTCCCATGGGGTCCCAGTCAGTTACAACATCAGCTTGTGTTTAGGATGGACTGGTCATCTGTGCTTGCTCCCTGCTGAGGACCAAAGAGCTCCTTCAATGTCCTCAAGGCCACCTTATAGGGAAGGGAGCCAGGCTCAACCAGGAGGGGATTGTACATATATATATATATGTACAATTATGGCTGATTCACGTTGTTGTACAGCAGAAATCAACACAACATTGGAAAAATTAAAACAGAAAACATAGGACAATAGTTTTCAAAATAAAAGTCTGTAGGACAAGAGGAAGGAGGAGAAATTGATTGTTTCTCATACATTTCGTAACGTCTAGCCTAAGGGAAATCATTAGCCTGGGCTATTTCTGCAGGTTAAGGCACCAACAAGTTCAGTTTCCTGGCGACAATCACCATCAGAATTCCTAAAATGGTGGCTGATAAAATGTATCTGTTCTTTAATTCCATCAGCATTGAATAGCTGAACACCCAAGATGTATAGGGTCATGTATCAGATGCTCTGAAGGCTGAAGGATGAGTGATGTATAAAGCCAGCTCAAGGGAAAAGATATTCCCTGGCCACCAGAATGAAAATGAAAGCTTGAGCAGCACAGGCTTCCGGGGGTGGGGTTGGGGGAGGGGATACCTTCTTAGGACGTCACAGGAGGTTGAAGGGAGGAGTATCTAGATGAGCTGGATTCTATGAACGCTTTAAACTGTGGATTGTGGCGGTATTAACTGTTTTGCTTGATTTTGCAAGCATTAAGCTGGTGGTGCAAGGAATATGCTTATTAACCCTCACTGTTAGTTCAGTCGCTCAGTCATGTCTGACTCTTTGCGATCCCGTGGACTGCAGCACGCTAGGCCTCCCTGTCCATCACCAACTCCTGGAATTTACTCAGACTCATGTCCCTTGAGTCAGTGATGCCATCAAACCATCTCATCTTCTCCTCCCACCTTCAGTCTTGAACCTGGCATTTTGTACGTTCCTTCTCTCGCATGTCATAACCTCATGAAAGGGAATATTTTTTAATCAGCACAGGCACAGTGATTCCAGGGCCTTCTACTCCTCGCTTCACCATTTCTGGGTGCATACCTGTGCTGCCTCTTTTCCAACACAGAGCTGAAATGAAGGATTAAAGGATTAGATAGAAGGGAAGAAGGGCATACGAAGGAGGAAAAGGTGGTTTAGAGAAGGCTGACAGTGAGGAAGTGGAACGAACCGTGACGGTGGAGCATATGGCAGTTTTATAATCCATCCTTGATTCTTTCTCATCAGTGCCCATCATTCTGGGTTCTTCCTCGCTGGTCTCTCGCCAGGGCTGGCCCGTATCTTTCCTGGTCTCTGCCTACTTTTGTCCTCCGTAAACTGTTGCTTGTGAAGCTCCCCACGTCAGCACTTTTCCTATTTTAGCAATTCACAGGTGCATGCAGAGCTCATGACAAACTGGCCTCAGCACCCTGTTCCAGTTTGCCTGCAAGCATGTGAAGTTGCTTCAGTCATGTCTGACTCTGTGCGACCCCATGGACTGTAGCTCACCAGGCTCCTCGGCCCATGAGGATTTCCAGGCAAGAAGACAGGAGTGGGTTGCCATACCCTCCTCCAGAGGATCTTCCTGATCCAGGGAACAAAACCGTGGATTATTTACCACTAGCGCCACCTAGGAAGCCCCCGTTCTGGTTTGTTGCTGTTGTTTAGTTGCCGAGTCATGTCCGACTTTTTGCGACCCCATGAACTGCAGCACACCAGGCTTCACTGTTCCTTACCATCTCCTGGAGTTTGCTCAAACTCATGTCCATTCAGTGATGCCATCCCACCATCTCGGCCTCTGCTGCCCTCTTTTTCAGCCTTCAATCTTTCTCAGCATCAGAGTCTTTTCCAATAAGTTGGAGCTTACATCCCTCTTTTCATTCATTCATTTATTGGCAAACGTTCAGTGAAACGCACAACATGAACTTTCTGGTCTCATTAGGCCACGCTGCTCTCTGTATCTACTGAAATATTCTCTGAACTATTTGTCCACTCCTTACCTTCATGACTTGCTAATCAATGCCTCTTTTTTTTTTCTAATTTACCACTCTTACACTTATAACACTTTGAGGCCATTTTATTCTTTTCTTATTCTCTACATTTCCTAGAGCAGCTCCTTACACACACACACACACACACACACACACACACACAAACCCTCAATAAGCCATATGTTAATTAAATGACTTGCTAATTAAAGAATTGAGCAATTATAAATACAATAAACTGGTTGGTGAAATACAGGTTCTTAAAGCAGAAGGAAAGAAAACTACTAAGTTTAGCATTTAAAAAATCTCATTTCTAATTATCTGGTATATGAAATTCTGCCTTTTACCTAAAGTCTCTCATGACTCTCTCTGCATATTAACCATCATGATTGAATGATGGATGGATTAGAAGATTTTATGTCTTTTTACTCTTTTCACATATTTTGGGTGTTCAAAAGTAGTATTGGATTAGTTTTTAGGGGAAAAAAGAAGGGCCTATTTGTCAAAGGCAATATTAACCTTAGTCATTAGAATACACTTATCTCCTCTGAAGGTCATTTCTTTTCCACAGCATCATTTACTGAATATCTGCAGTGAGCAGGACTTTGTGGAGGTGCTGTGGGGCACCAGGCCTAAGGTCCAGTTATCAAAAAGGAACTTAAAGGGAAGATGTGAACAAGACTTTCATATGCATGTTAAAAGTGCAGTAAGTGATGCGGTAAACCCTCAAGGCTGGCAAAGTCAGGGGAGATGGAGATGAGGCTTGAGCTGGGCCAGGAAAGATGAGCAGGATGCAAATGAGCAAAGGAAAACTCAAAGACTGAGAGAAGGCAGTCATGTCCTTGCACTGTATTTTGAGTTTTTTTAACAGGATTACCTTATAGCCAAGCAAGAGACTGAGAAAAGCACATGTTCCTTGTCTTTGCACTATAGTAAGCCATGCTGCTGCTGCTGCTAAGTCGTTTCAGTCGTGTCCGACTCTGTGCAACCCCATGGACGGCAGCCCACCAGGCTCCCCCGCCGCTGGGATTCTCTAGGCAAGAGTACTGGAGCTGGGTGCCATTGCCTTCTCCGATAGTAAGCCAGGATGGGTTCTATAACAATCATCAGCTGAAATGATCACTGAACTAACTAAAGAGCCCCCCAGGTTTCCTGAGTACAAAGGCTATGCCATCTTTACCCTGGGCTCACAAGAATAATTATTCTAAAGAGCTGTAATTGCTTTTCAGACATTCTTACATGAATTTGTCCAAACTCTCAAAGAGGCAGGTGGCAAACAGGAAATCTGCAGGCAGCAAGCTGTCATTAAGAACAAAGTCTCTGTCCTCGGGATCTTTCTGATCCAGGGAGACTGGCAGAACAGTCCCTTAACTTAGTGGTTAGCATCTGTCCCACTTTACCAAGATCCCTGGGTGCCTGAGATCTCCTTGAGGACCATGTCTTGGTGATCTTGGGGTCCCTGCTGCCTAGACCCATGCGCACATGTGTGCTAAGTCAATTCAACCATGTCTGACTCTTTGCAAGTCTATGGACGATAGCCCACCAGACTCACCTCTGTCCATGGGATCCTCTAGGCAAGAATACTGGAGTGGATGGCCATGCCTTCTCCAGGGAATCTTCCTGACCCAGGAATTGAACCCTGTGTCTCTTACGTATCCTGCATTAACAGGCAGGTTCTTTACCACTAGCGCCACCTGGGAAGCCAGTGCTTGGCAAAAAATTGGGAGCTCAATGTTTGGAGGATTCCTAGGTGAGTGAATGGATAGGTGAAGGGAGAAAATAATAGTGTACTTGTTGATGTTTCCAAAATCTGGGGAAAGTTGAACTGAAAAGTGTTTAACAGTTCAAATAGTGTTTAAGTGTTTGAACAGATGGAGCTCTGCCTCTGTTTAGGAGACTGAGTCAAAAGGGACTAGGGTCTGTGAGGACCTCTGCATGTGGCCACACAGCCTTTCCTGGGGAGCTTGCTTGTTCTTCTCTGATCTCTGTTTTGCCCTCCATTGTGCTGTTGAACAAGGAAGGCTTGAAAAGAAAAGTTGCAGATTTCAGGGTATTTTTATGAATTTTCCTTAGACTGGGATAGATTGGGAATTTGGGAATGACATGTGCACACTGCTATATTTAAAATAGATTATCAACATGGACCTAATGTACAGCACAGAGAACTCTGCTCAAGGTTCTGTATAGCTAAATGGGAAAAGAATTTTAAAAAGAATAAATACCTGTTTATGCATAGTTGAATCATCTTGCTGTATGCCTAAAACTAGGACAACATTGTTAGCCCACTATACTTTAACATAAAATTTTAAGAATAAAATAAAAAATAAAATATTCAATTTTTTAAAAGAATTTTCTTTAGAAACTGAATTGGGCAGGAGCAGAAGAAAATGAGTTTCCATTATTTGGGAGTGGGGAGGAGATTCATGAAATTGGAGTGAGGCTTGTATGTATGAGGCTGGACCTGTGGCCTGGAGGTGAACGTCATCTCATCAGTGACCTTGAAGTTTTCTGGCTGAGAGCAGAAAAGCAAACGAAAAGTACAGAAAAAAATAGAAATGAGAGAAAACGATTTGATGAATCAAATTGTGATTTTTTTCCTTCAATAGTTGGATGTTCTTCAGACCTGTTGTTTTCAGCTTTCTATCGTGACAGCTTTGCAGGACTGAACGAAACAAAGCACGCAGGGGAATATGTCTGACTTTAATACCCAAATGCTTTCAGGCACTCGGCTCCAGAACCGTGGAGGGCACAACTCTGTACTTTATCAGTATGAATGTCGCACTAGTACATGTTTGTGTTTTGAGGTCAGAGTTAGTGTTACTTACAAATGGACCCCTGACCTATTTGGCTGGTAGAACCTGCAGACATTTGAGAATGATTTTACTTGTATAAACATCGCTCTACAATTTGGCTAATCATTGTTTCAACATAGTGTTACACTGAATAAAATTTGAAGCCAAGACCATGTTAAGTGTAAGCTAGTTTCAGTCAGCTTGGAGACCATGTGCATTTCCGATGGAGCAAAGACACTGGGAATTAAAGTGAGACAACAGCTTCTCAGATTCCAGCAGCTGGTTCCAGTTAACCCTTTATGCCACAAACATCTGTCATTCTCAGCCCTAAAATCTCACAGCTTTTATGATTATTTTAAAAATTTGGATTGTATATAAATTTGAGATGCATAAATGGAGCTAAATCGTGTCAATGATTGTCATCTTTTTCATTTAAATCCTTTTTTGTGCGTTTTCCATTTTATCCAACTAACCAGAAAAATTATAAATTTCCCACTTGTGATATTTGTCCAAGCAAAGATCTCTCTGATTTAAGGTATTCTGTCCTGATGAGTCTGTGTTCCTTAACTCACCTAAGTTACATTATCACCACCATCATCATTATTGTGTTTATATATTTATTATATAACTGTCAAATAAAAATAAGTCTCTGCTTATAGAACCGAAATGTGAACAAGTTTCAACATAGGACCAAAGCAGGATTAATAATGACATGTCATATAACATTCAACCATATAATATTCTGAAAATCTTTATTGTCAGCATTTCCTTGTGGAGCCCAGAAACGATGTCAGTCATTTTCGACTTTCCCTTCAGACCTTTTGGGAAATTCTCCCCCGCTGATGGAATTGTCAATCTGTCATCAAGACAACAGGGTAATGTAGAAATGGTGATTGGCAAAGCAGGGCTCAGGCTGGCCTTTCTGTGCCGGTTTCAGTACATTCTTCTTCCTGATTTAAAGGGACGAGAGTATTACTTAAGCTTTTGGATTTTCTTTCAGTTCAGTCGCTCAGTCGTGTCCAACTCTGTGACCCCCATGGACCGCAGCACACCAGGCAGGCTTCCCTGTCCTTCACCACCTCCCGGAGCTTGTTCACACCCACGTCCATCAAGTTAGTGATGCTATCCAACCATCTTATCCTCTCTCCTCCCCTTCTCCTCCTGCCCTCAATCTTTCCCAGTATCAGGGTCTTTTCCAGTGAGTCAGTTCTTTGCACCAGGTGGCCAAAATATTGGAGCTTTAGCTTCAGCATCAGTCCTTCCATTGAATATGCAGGACTGATCTCCTTTAGGATGGACTGGTTTGATCTCCTTGTGGTCCAAGGAATTCTCAAGAGTCTTCGCCAACACCACAGTTTCTTTAGTACATGTGTGGCTAGACATTCAAAATAACTGAATACAGTAAATATATTGTTTTAAATATACCTTATCAATTCCTTTTTTTAAAGCAGCATAAAAAAGAGTGCAGAGTGCCAGATTCCCTGGTGGCTCAGATGGTAAAGAATCAGCCTGCAATGTGGGAGATCCGGGTTCAATCCCTGGATTGGGAAGGTCCCATGGAGAAGGGATAGGCTACCCACTCCAGTACTCTTTCCTGGAGAATTTCATGGACAGAGGAGCCTGGAGGGCTACAGTCCACGGGAGTTGCAAAGAGTCAGATGTGACTGAGTGACTAACTCTTCAATTCCTTATTTTTGTCACTGCTTTTACTAGCTATAAATTTTTTTTTTTTTAGTACAGTTTAGATTGTCAGGGGAAGCAATGTTCTTTTCAGAACTTTTCAGAGATGTTTTTGTCTGCCCAGGGCAAACCCTGAGTGTCACTCCTGGTGACAGAGGTGGGGTGGGCAGCCCACTCCATTGACAGCTGCTCAAATGATGAGAAGGATTTTCCTGACTTGGAATCAATATCTGCTTTTCTCTAGTGCCTACTGCTGTGTCTTTATCTGTCGATTTTCCAAATCCCTTCTGGCCTCTTCACATCTCTCTTGTCCTTTTGAGCCAGTTGTACCCTGGTCTTTACCTAATCATTCTGAAGCTAACCGTTTATAAAATGTATCTCTTCTCTGTGTTCCATGAGGTGCCATTAGATGAGATGATACCTGTGATTGTAAAAACCACAGCACCTGACAATTAATAGGCATTCAATAAAAATTAGTTACATT
The DNA here is from genome assembly GCA_006408675.1 of Madoqua kirkii. Classification (NCBI taxonomy): domain Eukaryota; kingdom Metazoa; phylum Chordata; class Mammalia; order Artiodactyla; family Bovidae; genus Madoqua; species Madoqua kirkii. The sequence goes on along the minus strand of SJYC01066044.1, from coordinate 23,095 downwards.
TTTTGTTTTTAAAATTTGCTGCCCAAGAAAGCACAGAAGCTTTGAAATCAAATAGGCCTATATTTTATCACAGTTCAAGTATTCATTTGCTCTAGGATCTTGGGTTGTTTTTCACCTCTGTGTTCTCAGGTTATTTTTTTTTTTAAGTCATGATAAAACCCATTTTACAAGTTATGTTGAAGGTTATCTGTGCCAGTACTCACAAAGCACCTAGTCCAGTTTCCAGCACATAATAAGCACTCAGTAAATATTAGTCTCCACACAACACATCTTTCCCCTACCCCACCTACCTCTTAACCCAAAAAAAGATTAAGGAGACTCCGCTTTCTGCTTTGCTTTTTCTACTCTCCTGACTTTGGATAAATCATTTTAACCCCCTTGGCATGTTTCCCTATCAAATAGTCCCCAATATCTACTCTAAAAGTACCTTTTAGGGATCAGATAAAATATCATTTGGGTGATAACTTTCAATAATCATGGTGAGTTTTCTAAAAGTAAGGTGCTGTTGCTGGTTGTCATTTATCAGTGAATAATTACTGCATGAAGGCTCGAACTATTTCCCCCAACCCCAGCCCTCCCGTACGGTGAGTGAGTGAAAGGCTCTCAACCCTGTCGAACTCTTTGCAACCCCATGGCCTACAGCCCACCAGGCTTCCCTGTCCATGGAATTCTTCTGGCAAAGAATACTGGAGTAGGCTGCCCACACTGTAGCAGGAAAAAAAAAAAAAAAAAAACCACAGCAAATGGTACTGAAAACCCACGCATGCGTGTTTATAGATTCATGCACAGCGAGGAACGTTGGCCTAACAGCCTCTCACATGAGCACTGGCGGGACATTCTCAGGTGACCATTCGGCAGCCAAGTCCATTGCCTCAGTGCTGATAGGAAAGGGCACAGAGGCCCGAGTTCCCAGGGTCGTAGTTCTGGAGGACTGACGCTCTCCCCCTCATCTCTTCCAGGAATTTCTATTACATCACCATGTTGCGGGATCCAGTGTCCCGATACCTGAGCGAGTGGAAACACGTCCAGAGAGGGGCCACGTGGAAAACCTCCCTCCACATGTGCGACGGGAGGAGCCCCACGCCGGACGAGCTGCCTACCTGCTACCCGGGGGACGACTGGTCCGGAGTCAGCCTGCGGGAGTTCATGGACTGCACCTACAACCTGGCCAACAACCGCCAGGCGCGCATGCTGGCCGACCTCAGCCTGGTGGGCTGCTACAACTTGACTTTCATGAACGAGAGCGAGAGGAACGCGATCTTGCTGCAGAGCGCCAAGAGCAACCTCAAGAACATGGCGTTCTTCGGCCTCACGGAGTTCCAGCGCAAGACGCAGTTTCTCTTTGAGAGGACATTCAACCTCAAGTTCATCTCCCCCTTCACGCAGTTCAACATCACGCGGGCTTCCAACGTGGAGATCAATGAGGGCGCCCGCCGGCGCATCGAGGAGCTCAACTTCCTCGACGTGCAGCTCTACGAGTACGCCAAGGATCTCTTCCAGCAGCGCTACCACCGCACCAAGCAGCTGGAGCGCCAGAGGGACCGGCAGAGGAGACGCGGGGAGCGCCGGCTACAGCGAGACCACAGGGGCCACCGCTGGCCAAACAGGAGGGGAGCCCCGAGGGGGCCGTCACGGAGGACTACAACAGCCAGGTGGTGAGATGGTGACCACCCCTGCCTCCACCACCGCCCACCCTCTCCTCCTGCGGAACGGGGAGGCTGAGCCAGCGCACTGACCTCACCTTGGAGAATGTGGGACCATGCCGAGCACGTCTGGCCCGTGGTGGCTTGCTTGGGACCCGCCACCCCCCACCCCCACCTGCTTCCTCTCTGTCTTCACCTTTTTCCAGCCAGAAATGAACCATCTGGTTCTCTTTTTTTCCCTGACATTTGTCAATCTGTGATATTAAGTAGGGTAAGGAATGCACCCAACGGGATAGACCTCTTTAGAAGGTCAAGGGCAAAGCACCAACAAAGGAAAGAGTCCTTGGGATTTTTTTTGCTGCAGCAGCCCAGGTTGTAGTTTGGGCAACTGGAACCTACCCAAGTACACATGAAAAGCCAGAGTATGGCTTGGATGTTCTGCTGAAACTGACCGGTTCATATTGTCTCTTTAATGGAATCACTGCTGTTGAAAGAGAGAGGAAGAGAAGGCTTTTTCAGCCTTCCCGTGAGGTTTAACGCCAGCTCTCTCCGATGTTGGCTCTCATCTTTGAACTCTATTGGAATGTGGTTTAAAATCATAAGCAGTGTGATGTGTTTTGTTGTTATGGTTGTTTTTCAACACGATTACCCTGCTACTGACCGTCACTGCAGACTCACATCCTCTGCACCTTATCCCTGAGCCATGCTTCTCCCCCATCTTTTGAGGAAAGGCTAGTAGATTCAGGAGACATGTGCCTGTGGCCCCAGAGAAAGGAACGTGGGTAAGGGAGAGAACATGCTTATTGACAAATACCTAAGGAAAACACCCTTTACCAGTTTTTATTTTCAGTATAAGGAATCAAAGATAAATTAAGAAGGGAGAAAAACGGGAGGATAACTACCTGTCCACCATTTCCAATGTGACTGCAGAACCTTAGTTTTTTTAATGAGGACTATTTCAGAGTTTTTCCTATTTGGAGAGGCTTCTTATCTGATTCAGCACTGGCAGGTTTGAAACGCTACTGTCATATAGGAAAAGACACTTAAAAGGAATTTGGCCTTTAGTATAGGAATTTAGCTAGCATGTATGTAAAATAAAGTCAAGATTACTAACTTAAAAAATAACTCTGACTTAGGCCATGAGACATGGAACGCAGTGCGTGTTTACTCCAGCAGTTTAGAAGGACTCTACCTCCCAACGTTTGAATATCTATAGCTTGGTAATATTTTTTTCTCCGTGCATGATCATTACCTGTTGTGAGAGTGTAGTCCGAAAAAATATGCTGCATTGCCAAGTGCTTCTTATTTTCACCTCTTCCCAGCCACAGCTACAACACAATGTCTTTGAATAATAAGGGGAGAAATATGGCAGAGGCAGTAAAAAACTTTTGCCTAGCATTTAGCAGGGGATCAGAGTGAGTAGAAAGTTTCACAACAGACTGATCTGATCAATCCTTTCAAGGAGCTGAAGGCAAAATGAGTGAACCTTCTAAATCAGATTGAAAAGCCTATTTCATTGATATCCAACATGTTTGATGTTTAAGCCAGCTTTACATAAGCTGCATCTCAGCCTCCAGAATACTCTCTCTGGGGTTGAGAGTTAATCAACCCACATTCATGGAGCACTCGCCTGCACAGAGGGGAGCCTGGTGTCTCCATCAAAGAGAGTTCTAGAGAAGAGGCTTAGATATTCCTGATACTACCCTCAACTTCATCTCTCATAGGAGGAAAGGCATTACTGGGACCTTCCTTGTGCCAGGAACTCTGAGAGGCCCTTTTCATAACTCAGATCTATTCACAAGAAGGTAGATACTGTTTGTGCCAATTTCACGATGTAGAAAGTGAGATTTGCGTTGTGAGCTAGATTTGACTGACTGCAGAGGGCAAATTCTTTTTTTGTCTCCATAATGTTTTCCATATGGGATAAAAGCTTCCCATTGGTTTCTAGCCAATTGTGCTAGAAACCACCCATCAGTGTCCAGAAGGGTTTGTGTCTAACCCACTGAGTGTGATAGCTCCAAGCCATCAGGGACCCAGTGCCATGTTGCCTTGGGTAAGTCCAACCTCCTCCAAATCACTCATCCATCAAGGAGCTGAGAGACTGATGGCTTTATAGACAGTTGTACTTCTTAAACCATAGATGGGGTGGGTTAAAGGGGCCAAAAATATAGCTTGTTAGCTGTTAGAGATTAAGCTTACAAAATATTAGCATCTCCCTGCCTGATGATTTGTTCCTAAGGTAGTGAGAAAGAAGGCTTGCTACTGGGATTAATGAGCAGCTTACTCTCTTTCTTTCCATTTCAATGCTAAGATCTAATGCTCTGTAGAACGGCAGAGCTGCAAATTATTGTTCTGCCTGTCACTGTGAATCACTCACACACACACATACACACATGCTAACAATCCAGTGTTTTGTCATGTGGAAAATCAAAACAAGTTAGAAAGCATTCAGATTGTTTCTTTTAAACTCACTTTACATTTTTGGCAGAGAATCCATGCCTAGCTGAGACTTGAAGGCAGCCTCTGCTAACTTTACACCGTTCCTCCGGCGCCTCAGGGTTTCTATCAAAAGGCTTTCCGTGGCCTCGCTGCTGAAGGCATGATGTATGAGGCTCCGCTGGAGACCCAGTATCAGGCTGTTGAGAGGAGAAACCATCTCTCTGTATTGGCCCGAGGCCAGTGCTGAGCAAATTAAAAAGACTGACATGAACTTCCTCCTCGTATCATTTCATTCTAAAGCAGCACACTCTTTCTCTCCCTGCGGTCCTCTGTTGATAGAAATGAAGAGGTGAGGATGCAGTTTGTTCTCTGAAAATTGACGGTGCACCTACCTGCCCAGTGATCCTCAGCTCAGGGAAAGGATGTCAGCAGAAGGCATCTGGGTCTAAGGATCCATGGATAGCCAGCAGCCTTAAATTGTTGCTGTTGTTCAGTTGCTAAGTTATGTCTGACTCTTTGAGACCCCATGGACTGCAGCACACCAGGCCTCACTGTCTTTCACTCTCTCCCAGAGTTTGCTCAAACCATGTGTGTTGAGTCGGTGATGCCATCCAACCATCCCGTCCTCTCTTGCCCCCTTCTCCTCTTGCCCTCAATCTTTTCCAGGATCAGGGTCTTTTCCAATGATTTGGATCTCCACATCAGGTGGCCAAAGTATTGGAACTTCAGCTTCAGTGCTGATCCATCCAATGATCATTAAAACCCAAACCTAAGTCATTCCAGATACATCTGTGTTAAAAGCCCAGCAGAGGCAAAAAAAAGAAAGGAAAAGAAAAATCCCTAAGGAGCTCCACATCCTGTTGACTCTTACAGTTCCCAGGTAGACCTTCCTTTTACTCTCTGGCAATGGCAACATCAGTAACCAGACTGGGATAAAGTATCTATGTATGTGTGTGTTTAAATTATTATTAAGGAATTTGATACGTACTATATATTCTGTCTCCTTTTAACTTTCTGGCTACCTACTCTCAACAATAGAGAAAACTTGCCCTGAGAATTATTTGAATACTCTTTCTAATGATTGCTAACATTAACAATCAGTGTTAGGCAACAGTTAAAGTTATCACATGTGTTATTAAAAAATTATAAAAGTATGTTCCTCATCATCAAAAGGAGGTAACTTTGTCAGAAATAGTTTGACCAAAGGTTCGAAATGAGGACTTGTTCAAAAATCTGATAATATGAATGGGAGGTGATCCAGGAGGTAAACAAAGATCATTAAAATATAAATATAAATCCATCAGGTAGGATTCCTATTTGGCTGCTTTAACAGAGAAACTGAAAACAATAGTGACCTCAAAAGATTGAAGCAATTGCTCTCTCAGTTAGAAGACAAACTAGCCTGCCATGTGATATTACCAGAAGCCCAGGCCCTCTCTTGCTCTTTCATCCTAACATGCAGCTTTCAACTCATGGTCCAAGATGACTGCTCCTGCCATTTCATTTTTATTTCAGCTAGCGTAGAAGAAGTGGGGAGAAGTTGCACATATCAATTCCAGTCACATCTCACAGGCTAACACCTAGCTACTGCTGCTAAGAAGACCAGGAATGTCATCATTATTGGTTGCCTTGTGCCTTGATAAATATATAAGTTCTATTATTAAAGAAACAATGTGAAAATCAATACTGATCAAAACTATCAGTCAGTTCAGTTTAGTTCAGTCGCTCAGTCATGTCTGACTCTGTGACCCCATGAATCTCAGCACACCAGGCCTCCCTGTCCATCATCATCTCCCGGAGTACACTCAGACTCATGTCCATCCAGTCCTTGATGCCATCCAGCCATCTCATCCTCAGTCGTCCCCTTCTCCTCCTGCCCCCAATCCCTCCCAGCATCAGAGTCTTTTCCAATGAGTCAACTCTTCTCATGAAGTGGCCAAAGTACTGGAGTTTCAGCTTTAGCATCATTCCTTCCAAAGAAATCCCAGGGTTGATCTCCTTCAGAATGGACTGGTTGGATCTCCTTGCAGTCCAAGGGACTCTCAAGAGTCTTCTCCAACACTGCAGTTCAAAAGCATCAATTCTTTGGCTCTCAGCCTTCATCACATCCAACTCTTACATGACCACTGGAAAAACCATAGCCTTGACTAGATGGACCTTAGTCAGCAAAGTACTATCTCTGCTTTTGAATATACTATCTAGGTTGGTCATAACTTTTCTTCCAAGGAGTGTCTTCTAATTTCATGGCTGCAGTCACCATCTGCAGTGATTTTGGAGCCCCAAAAATAAAGTCTGACACTATTTCCACTGTTTCCCTATCTATTTCCCGTAAAGTGATGGGACCGGATGTCGTACATGACCACAGGAAAAACCATAGCCTTGACTAGGCGGACCTTAGTCGCAAAGTAATGTCTCTGCTTTTGAATATTACTCAGCTATTAAAAAGAACACATTTGAGTTCTAATGAGGTGGATGAAACTGGAGCCTATTTACAGAGTGAAGTAAGTCAGAAAGAAAAATAGCACAGTATATTAACGCATATATATGGAGTGTAGAAGGGCAGTAACGATGATCCTATATGCAAGACAGCAAAAGAGACACAGATGTAAAGAACAGACTTTTGGACTCTGGGAGAAGACGAGGATGGGACGATATGAGAGATTACCACTGAAACATGTATATTATCATACCTAAAATAGATGACCAGTGCAAGTTCAATGCATGAAGCAGAACACCCAAAGCTGGTGCTCTGGGGCAGCTCAGAGGGGTGGGGTGGGGTGGAGAGGGAGCTGGGTGGGGCTTCAGGATGGGGGACACATGTACATCCCTGGCTGATTCATGCTGATAATGTGGCAAAAGCCACCTCAATATCGTAAAGTAGTTAGCCTCCAATTAAAATAAATCAATTTAAAAAAAGAACAAGTATTCATAACAATGTCTGGAGGAAAGTGAGACTTGGCAATGAGACTGAAAATGGCTCATTTTGCAGCAGGGACCTCACCCCCAGCCTCCACTCTGGCAGCAGAAAGAAGCAAACATGCGAAGGTCCATTAGATGAAGGAGGACACTGTGCGGTCCACCGGACGCCAGCCTGGAAGAAGGAGGTCTCTGCCCTAGAGAACTCGCAGGGTCAGGCAGCTTGGGGGAGGAGTGGACCCACACGCCTAAAATATGGTCAGTAGTAATAAAAGTTGGCCAGAAGAAGTGCAGAATCTAAACTCTGTAGCAAACACGCAGTCCTCATCCTTCCCTTCCCCCTCTCTTTACGATTTAATACTTGGCAAGAGAAGGATCACTTGGCAATATCTATTAGCTCATTAACTGTAAGGGTCTTTGCTTTCAGGGGAGATATTTTTTATAACAATTCTATTCTTTGCTACAGGCTTCGCTGCAGGTGTAAATGGAATAGTGAACACCAGCTCTCTGCTGGCACCCAAGAGCTATAACTAAATATTACCTTTTCTCCAGCTGGTAAAAAGGAACATGATCAGACTGAGTCTGGCTTGGCTGACCTGTATGAGGCCGAGGAAGCAAAAATCAGCATCCCCTGTACGTGGGCCATGCTTGCAAGACGGTGAGCTCACTATCCCGTTTCCACTGTTCAGACCCCTGCTCCCAAGAAAAGGGAATGGAAACAGAATTAACACACACCAAAGGCTTCCCTGGTGGCTTAGATGGTAAAGAATCCATCTGCGACGTGGGAGACATGGGTTTGATCCATGGGTTGCGAAGATCTCCTGGAGGAGAGCATGGCAATCCGCTCCAGTGTTCTTGGCTGGAGAGTCACCATGGACAGAGGAGCTTGGCGGGCTACAGTCCACAGGGTCGCAAGAGTTGAATACGACTGAGCGACCAAACGTGCACACAAGTGCCAGATACTAGGACCTTTATATACACTGAAAAGTGAAGTAAAAGTGTTAGTTGCTACATCTGGCATATCGAATGCAGCAATTTCACAGCATCATCTTTCAGGACTTGAAACAGCTCCACTGGAATTCCATCACCTCCACTAGCTTTGTTCATAGCGATGCTTTCTAAGGCCCACTTGACTTCACATTCTAAGATGTCTAGCTCTAGATGAGTGATCACATCATCATGATTATCTGGGTTGATAAGATCTTTTTTGTACTGTTCTTCTATGTATTCTTGCCACCTCTTGTTAATATCTTCTGCTTCTGTTAGGTCCCAACCATTTCTGTCCTTTATCAAGCCCATCTTTGCATGAAATATTCCCTTGGTGTCTCTAATTTTCTTGAAGAGATCTCTAGTCTTCCCCATTCTGTTCTTTTCCTCTATTTCTTTGCATTGATTGCTAAAGAAGGCTTTCTTATCTCTTATTGCTATTCTTTAGAACTCTGCATTCATATGCTTATATCTTTCCTTTTCACCTTTGCTTTTTACCTCTCTTCTTTGCACAGCTATTTGTAAGTCCTCTCCAGACAGCCATTTTGCTTTTTTGCATTTCTTTTCCATGGGGATGGTCTTGATCCCCGTCTCCTGTACAGTGTCACGAACCTCATTCCATAGTTCATCAGGCACTCTATCTATCAGATCTAGTCCCTTAAATCTATTTCTCACTTCCACTGTATAATCATAAAGGAATTGAAAAAATATTTCAAGTACTTTTCACTATCATCTATTTCATCACCCATTTTTGCTAAGGCTAAGATTATAATGTGTAACTTTGTATAGTATTTCATGCTTTTCAAAACATTTTTACATCTAGTATTCATTTGATCTTCACCACAGTCTTGTATGTAAAATAGCTCATTAATTCCATTAGATAGTTTGGCATGGAGATTCAGTGATGTTGAAAGAGTTCCTAAAGATTCTAGTTTATTAACAAGACAGGTGCTCATAGCCCCAGTCTTTTGACTTCATATTTTTCTGCTACTTTATGCTGCTCATCATCAGTATTGGGACTGAGAATTGCAAGAATATGAAATCTCAGTCTCTATTGATTTATAGCTTCCCTTGCCTTCTCATAGAACTGCAGAGACTCAAAAAACACCAAGGAGAGGGGTAGAGTTGCTCTCAACTCCCTGCCTCCAGGGAGGAACCCTCTTATTGGGCATGAAATGGCCAAGAGATGGGTAGTGTTACAGGGAAATCTTGAAGCATCACCGCTCAAACACCTCCCGTTGGATGTCCACCCCATCCAGTCCAAAAGCTATTCAAGATGAAGCCCAAGGGGAGGTGCTCCTTAGGGAAGCTCGGTGGTAGAAATATTTTGAATCAGTGGCATCCTGAATAGAGATGCTTTACAGGAGGCACAAGAGAACCCTGGTTGAAAAACCTCCCTTCCTCTCTACTTCTTTCCTCAGTCCCTGGAATTTTATCAGCGACATACTGCTTTGGTTTTTAAATTTTTTATTTGCTGTTAAATGAATCCCTTTGCACATTTGCCAGGGAGAGGGAATACTTTCAGTTGTCATAACCTAATACCTTCCCACCAAGGGTTTATCTGACTCCTCTCCAATTCGGACTTCTGGCTGAGAGCAGAGCTGGTAGGATGGAATCATCCTCATGGGATCAGATGTGGGAGTTGGGAGAGAAAGAGTAGCTGCAGAGAAAAGTGGGGCTTTTAAAAGCAGGCAGGTCTTTAAAAGGGGGAAAGATGTGCCAGGGAATAGGGAAACATAGGAAAGTGAGTCGGGGCCAGTTTCCATCCTCAGTGTCAAGGGCAGTCTGGAGCCGTTTGGATTCTTTTAGCCACTGCAAAGAGCAAGAAAAGGCTTGAGGCTTGTGAGAAGGATCAGAGCATTCAGGATAATTTTAGGGACTGAACTGGAGCTGGATCAGAGAGAAAGCTGGGGTGGACTTTGGCAAAGGGTACTGTGATCTGTTCACAGCTGTGTCTCTAAGGTCTTTCTTTTTTGTCATTACTGTGCCTCCGCTGGTCAGCAGAACTCCAGCTAAAAGTCTGCAGGTGGGTATTGGGACTGGCTGAGTCCAATGATCTTACCCATTTATGTCATCTCTGGGCAGCATGCAAAGGTTCTTTCTCCAAGGCACTTTCAGCTTTTCTTCCACCCCTCTCCCTCCATTTCTACTGGACATAAGCCTGCTTTCTCTCACTGCACCCACCTAAACACCCCTGAACTAATTCCTTTATTAGCCCCTCTGGGCAAATGGGCAGGGTTCTGAGACCTGTGTGTTTTGTAGCCTAATGGACAGACTGCATACGGACCCACCTTCACGACACACCTGCAGAGCCAACCTACCTTGCAGAGGTGCTGAGATTTCCAGAGGACTGGCCTCACTATGAACACCAGCAACATCTGCAAGACAAAAGCCACTGAACTTCCAAGCCAGGACTGGAGGTAACCTAACAGAACTACGGATCTGAGGACACAGGAGCACAGATGTTTTTGGAGCCTGTGTTCTAGGTCATTTATGGACAAGACTACAGCTGTCACCCTTTGGCACATTAAATGGAGCCTCCGTGGGTTACAAGTTCTGTTGTAGTTTGTGGGACTTTATCAAAGGGCCAGATGTCAGTGCTGAAAGGCTTCAGTTCTTTCTGGGGAAACTGAGGGAACACTGTCAGTTTGTCACGGTCGTGACAGTGACAGTGTGATTTAGTCATTGTCCCCCTTATTTCCACCAGCTTGTCATTTTTTTTAATGATATGACCATCTTTTCTTTTCCTTCCTTCTCCACACCTCCCTCCCCAGAAAGACCTTCTGGGTTTTGCTTGTATTATTTTTCATTTCACAAGTCCACCATGAAAAATGGTGGAAAGAAGACTCTGGACTTGTGTCTGGTGCCCCTTTTAGATGTAAAGATAGTTATCCAATAGATAGTAAGTGATTTCTCCTAAGATATTTCTTTCTGTTTCTGTGCAATACTATGTATGAACTCGGGTACTAGGAGATTGTGTTGTGAGATTATCAACCTTTATTGCTATTTAAAAAATGATAGTTTGTAGAACTGAGGATTCTCATTGATGTGAAGCACAATTTAATGAATAAGTTAACATATTAAACTGTTGTGATGTCAAGAACAACTGTTTCCCTCTGTGATTTTGTTAGACATCGTTGCAAAAGGAGAAGAGCTGGTTAAATACTTTAAGGGATTTGTGGAAATTGAATACAGGGGATCAGCTTTGTCAAATTCTAAAAATCCATGCTTTGGATACAAATGTGGTTATTGGATGTGAAACTTGAAAAGCATAAAAGACAAAGAAAATATAGATTGAAGCGATTTCAAATCTCTGAGGCCAGGGAGGGTTTCACGGACTCTCAAACATGTGAACTTCTAAAACCACGGCTCTTGGTGAGGCTCCCCAGTTCAGTGCCTGCTCAGCACACTGAAATTCACAGTGAAATGCAGAAAGCAACCTACAGACTTAAAGGAGGAGGCAAAGGTCTGAGAAGGAATGATGGAAGAGGAACAACAGGGATTAAAGGAAAGCAGTTTGGAATTCAAGCTAAAAGAAAGGAAAGAAACAAGAGGAAGGGAGGAAAGAGAAAGAGAGACGAAAACCCAAACAATGAAATCCATTATGGGTCCCTCCAGTTTCTGTGTTTATGGTTTGCCAGCTTTTTTTTTTTAATGACTAGTTCCTCTAATGCAAAGAAACAAAATTAGCTTCTAGGAGAGAAAAATTTCCTTCACTCAAAAATCCCTTGAGTGATACAACGTATCACTTTCTTTTTATTCTGTCTGGAGAAGGAAATGGCAACCCACTCCAGTATTCTCGCCTGGAAAATCCCACTGACAGAGGACCCTGGAGGCTGCAGTCCATGGGGTCTCAAAGAGTCGGACACGACTCAGCAACTTCACTTTCACTTTTTGTACTACAGAGGTGGGAATTGTGAACCTCTTCCTTGCTTGTTTTGTAGTTCAATTGGGAGCCTCAGAAAAGTGTCCTTCAACCAGGTTCCTCCATCTACTGAGAATCATATGCAAAGGGACATTGACTCTAGAGCAACTGGAGTAGCTTATAAAAAAGACTCCAAAAAATGGAAGTTAAATATACATCTGCACACACACACACACACACACACAGACATTTGGGGGACTTTTGTCTTTCAAGAAAAACCTCAGACAAGTTAAGAGAAGGACTAAGAAATATTTGAGATTTACTGCTTTGTCTCATTCACCTTGAAAATTGTGTTAAAAACAAGATTGAAAAAAATGTCAAATATATAATTGAAAATATGCTGTCGATATGGTACTGTTTCACAGATCATTTTTCATATCAAATATACATTGAAAATTAATGGAGTAAACTAATTCAATATAATTATTTCTTCATGTTGTAAATAATTTGTTTTTTATGATATTAAAGAAATATATGAACTTAGATATTTTGGGAAATACAAGGCATTCATCTACTGAGAATCATATGCAAAGGGACATTGACTCTAGAGCAACTGGAGTAGCTTATAAAAAAGACTCCAAAAAATGGAAGTTAAATATACATCTGCACACACACACACACACACACACAGACATTTGGGGGACTTTTGTCTTTCAAGAAAAACCTCAGACAAGTTAAGAGAAGGACTAAGAAATATTTGAGATTTACTGCTTTGTCTCATTCACCTTGAAAATTGTGTTAAAAACAAGATTGAAAAAAATGTCAAATATATAATTGAAAATATGCTGTCGATATGGTACTGTTTCACAGATCATTTTTCATATCAAATATACATTGAAAATTAATGGAGTAAACTAATTCAATATAATTATTTCTTCATGTTGTAAATAATTTGTTTTTTATGATATTAAAGAAATATATGAACTTAGATATTTTGGGAAACACAAGGCATTAAAAGGTTCGTAAATTATAGAGCCAAACTCAGACATTATTTTGATCTATTTTCTTTCCTATTATTTAATGCATTAGCAATTAGAGTAACATTTAGATAATACATGTTTTAGGAAATTAAGATCATATAGCCTATGCAATGTAAATGCATAGGTTAATATCTTAGCACCCATTCTTTGAAAACATAATTTTAATAACTGCATATAATTTTACCATTCCCATATTTTGGAGCATTCTGGTTATTTTCAGTTTTATCCACTAATATAAATAACACTATATTCAAAAATTATTCAAAATATGTCAAAATTACTTAAATGGAGCTAAATGAACATTTAAGAAAAAAGAAAAGTTATTCATAGAATCAAAGAAAAATATCTCTAAGTCTCCAGAACTACCCCCTTGGCCCTGGATTGAAGTTCTCATTCCCAAAGATGCTGGGGGTGTTGGCTGTAGGCTGATAGCTCCCAGTTGAGTCTCTCAGGGACAAGGTCATGCCACCTTTGGGGGAAAGGTCATATAGAATGACTGCAGTGGAGCTGAAGGTCAGGCCTTTTGACTGACGGCATCTCCGCTGCAACGCACCCTGTAGGCTCAGCTGAGGACTGCATGGCCGAGCATCTCTGTTCCCTGTCTGTTTCCACCCCATCCTGCTGCCGACAGTGTGACCCCAGTCAGCTCTGGACACACACCTCACCATGGACTCCGCTCTCCGGGAAGGACCATGGACCTCCAAGTACCAGCCTCCGCAGCCTTCAGCCGTGTGTCGCCTTTCTTCTAGCACCTGCAGACTTCCTATCTTTTGAGCTCAGCTGTTTTGAAACGTTATTATGGCATATTTTGTCCAACATTTCTACTTGTTTGTAGATGTAAGAGGAATCTGTGTTGGCTCAGCTTGTCAGGTTCCTAGAAACAAGTCTGCTTCTAAATGTTGAAATCTCCTTTGAGTCTGTGCTTCTACAGCTTTTCCATTATCTGGCCCTTCATCACATTTTCTATTTTGAGACTCCAGATTTTCACAATTAACTTTCCCTCCTTTTCTACTTTGAGGGGCTTTCCCCTCTGTTTGCTTATCTTTTCCAAAACCTGCCTGTTTGTATTCTTTCCCTCAATGATATTTTTATTTTCCCACCTACATGTGTTGTATATAGTTTACTTTACATTTCCACCTCTTAATTTTTGTTTTCAGTTTTTAACCTTATATTTATGCTTGGATTTTTCATTTTAATTTTTTTGTATTTTTTAAAAAGTTATTTTCAAGCCTTTGTTTTATTGGTCTAGCTTTTTATCTTTTATTACTCTTTTTATCTTTTATTACTCTCACCAATTTTATCTATCTCTTAATGCTTAACTTCTTATTTTTATAGATAGTTTATCCTTATACTCAATTTTGTATCAAGTGTGACAGTGTTAGTCACTCAGTTGTATCCAGCTCTTTGCGACTGCATGGACTGTAGCCACAAGTCTCCTCCATCCATGGGATTTTCCAGGAAAGAATACTGGAGTGGGTTGCCATTTCTTTCTCCAGGGGATCTTCCTGAACCAGGGATCAAACCCAAGTCTCCCTCATTGCAGGCAGATTCTTTACCATCTGAGCCACCACAGAAGTGCGTTTTCCATCAAAGTTTCTTTCAGTTTCTCCCTGTTGGTTATAATGGTCCCTTTTCTTTATTTTGAAACAAACATTGTATTCCTGCTATTTTAAGTCAACATGTGGTCAGGTAATTCTGTCTGCACAGTTTCTACTTTCTGAACTCTACTGAGGTTCTTTGGGGGCTTTGTATGTACTCAATTTTTGTAAAAATTTCATGGATACCTAAAAAGAATATGTATTGCATTATTAAATTATATATCTACAGAAATGTCTCTCTATATAATATAAATACATATGTAAGGTATACTGTAACTATCATTGCATATATAGCATTGTATATAATCATTATGTGTACATATACATATATGTGCACATATATATATATATATATATATGTAATTTATCAAAGACACAGTGCCTGTTACCCAGTATAACTGTGCTTGGATCCTTTCATAATAGTTTATAGCTTATATATTTTGGGGACACGTTATTTATTGTTTATGACATCCATTTTGCTTTGATGAGGATGTCATTTCCAATATAAAATGATCTTCTTTGTATCATTTAACACTTTCTGCTTTAAATTCTCCTTTCATTTTAACATTAGTTTCAACTTGCTGTAATTTGCAGAGTACACGCACTTTCATTTTTCTTTACGTGGTCTGAGCCTGTGTCTTTTAGTCTGAGAGTTGCTATGACTTTTAGGTTGCTATCCTCTGATATCCTCTTGTTTTATGATTTCACTACTTATGCTCCTCCTCTGCTTTATGTTCTGTTATCCTAATAAGCCATGATTTTCTTGGAACCAATATTAAGAATCCAACCATATTTACCTGACATTCCTTTGTGTGACTTGAAGATGTTTACATTTAAATGCTCCTCTCATCCTGTTTCCAATTGTTGGCTTTAATTACCTGATGTAAGAACCCAGGATTAGATGTAATCTGGGACTTGAGATTTACACGTTATTGCTGCTGTTATAGTGTTGCTACAGTTACCATTATAACTGTATCAAAAAGAGATAAGAGAATGTAAATTAAGTACACTGTTGTTCTTATCCTAGTCTGGAAATTCTGAGCTATTTCAAACTCAAAGTCATCACACTTCTGGGTGATGTTCGCATATTGATCATTTAAATAATTCATACAGTTGTTGCATGTGGAATAAGAAGATATGAGGATAAAGAGGAAATTGGGACCTCTCATACTGGTGTTTGAAAGCCATGGGGACAGCTAGCTTTCAGGATGCCATCAGTTCCTGTGAATAATGTGTTTGCTCAATGAGGAAAAAAAAATTAAAAGAGTAAAACTTTTCTCAGAACTCTAGAAGCACAATTGTTTTCAAGTTTAATTTATGACTAACTAAACCCATAATATACACAAAAGAGGCGAGAGGGGATAAAACAATCTTCTGTAGTTAATAACAGAAGTTTCAAAATTTAAGAATAGAATTTTAAAATATTTCTGAGTAAGAACAGTGAGTGTTAATATCAAAGTAACAGCTATTGAATAAATGTAACATAAGGATTCTTTTCTGGAAAGGAAAGACAGTGCCTTCACAAATTCGTGATGCTCACTTGATCTGGGGCACGATTTTGTTCAGTCACTGTCATGTCCAACTCTTTGTGACCCTCATGGACTGCAGCATGCTAAGCTCCTCTGTCCTCCACTTTCTCCCGGAGTTGTACTGTGTACCCACAGGTGTTAAATGGCAAGTCATTAGATCCGTGCCAATCAGGGCATCACGCCCAGGAGCTCTGCCAGGATGCCTGCCAGTTAAGTCTTAAGCAGAAGCATATGTATCACTGTTCTAAGAAGCCATTCCTGAAGGTTTCTGTCCACACTTGCAGCTGCAGGTCACGGCCACTCACCCCCAGCTACCCCGTCACTACTGCCCACATGAAGGTGGAAGCCGCCAAGGATGATACATTATCTCACTCACCACTGAAGAGTCATGGTCCTCTGCTAACGCCGCTTTCTTTGCTCTCTAGGAGACAAAGCCACCCCCCTAGGTGAGATTCTAAACTTTAGGAAAGGTACGCAATTAACTCATAGAATTGTGATGTCCCCCATCCTGGAGTTGCTGCTACTGCTGCTAAGTCGCTTCAGTCGTGTCCGACTCTGTGCAGCCCCATAGATGGCAGCCCACCAGGCTCCTCCATCCCTGAGATTCTCCAGGCAAGAACATTGGAGTGGGTTGCCATTTCCTTCTCCAGTTACTAATGACCAATTTTACTCAAAGTTGTTGGAGCACGCATTCATTAATATTCATCAGTCTTCAAACTCAGATTAGCAATGTTTTTGTCCCCCACAGTAATTTCTGTGACTCCATATAAGATCAGTAGAGATTCTGCAATATCTTTGCTGCTGCTGCTAAGTCACTTCAGTCGTATCCAACTCTGTGCAGCCCCATAGATGGCAGCCCACCAGGCTCCTCCATCCCTGGGATTCTCCAGGCAAGAACATTGGAGTGGGTTGCCATTTCCTTCTCCAGTGCATGAAAGTGAAAAGTGAAAGTGAAGTCGCTCAGTCGTGTCCAACTCTTTGTGACCCCATGTACTGCAGCGTACCAGGCTCCTCCATCCATGGGATTTTCCAGGCAAGAGTACTGGAGTGGAGTTATGTTCTTGGATTGGAAGAATTAATATCGCTAAAATATCCATACAACTCAAAGCAATCTATAGATTTAATGCAAGCCCTATCAAAATACATGTCAGGGAAGGAAATTTAAAAAAAGAGGGACTATGTGTATATGTATAGCTCATTCATTTTTCTATACTGAAGAAACTAATACAACATTGTAAAGCAGCTACACTCCAATAAAAATTAATTAAAAAAAAAAAAAAGAACCTACAAAAAAGTGAAATATATGACATTGTTTACCCAACAATAAATTCACCAAAAGAATATATAACCCTGAAATTTATGTGAAACCACAAAAGACCCCCAAATGGCCAAAGTAATCTTGAGAAAAAAAAAAAAAACAAAGCTAGAGGTTTCACACTCCGTGGCTTCAGACTATACCACAAAGCTATAGTCATCAATGCACTTCGCTGGCAGTCCAGTGGTTAAGACACCTGACATCGCCCTTTCACTACAGGGGGCTTGGGTTCGATCCCTGGTCAGAGAAGCTTCTGAATGCCATGGGGTGTAGCAACAACAACAACAACTTAATATGGTACTGGTATTAAAAATAGACACATAGATCATGAGAACAGACTAGAAAGTTCAGAAATAAACCCAAGTACTTATTGTCAATTAATCTATGACAAAGCAGGTAAGAATATACAACAGGGAAAACAGTTTCTTTAATAAGTGGTGCTAGGAATACTGCACAGATGCATGTAAAAGAAATTAGAACATTTTCTCACAGAACATTAAAAAATAAGCTCAAAATGGATTAATGACCGAAATGTAAGCCTACCAGGCTCCTCCCTCCACGAGATTCTCCAGGCAAGAGTACTGGAGTGGGTTGCCATTTCCTTCTCCAGGGGATCTTCCCAACCCAAGGATCAAACCCAGGTCTCCCACATTCCAGGCAGACGCTTTAACCTCTGAGCCACCAGGGAAGCCAAAATGTAAGACTAGATACTATCAAACTCCTAGAGGAAAACACAGGCAGAACACTCTTTGACATGAATCACAGCAATACTTTTTAAGACCTGTCTCCTAAGGCAAAAAGAAAAAATAAAAGCAAAAACAAACAAATGAGACCTAATTAAACGTAAAAGCTTTTGAACAGCAAAGGAAACTGTATAAAAAACAAAAGGACAACCTACTGGACGGGAGAAAATTTTTGTAAAGGATATTACTTACATGAATCACAGCAATACTTTTTAAGACCTGTCTCCTAAGGCAAAAAGAAAAAATAAAAGCAAAAACAAACAAATGAGACCTAATTAAACGTAAAAGCTTTTGAACAGCAAAGGAAACTGTATAAAAAACAAAAGGACAACCTACTGGACGGGAGAAAATTTTTGTAAAGGATATTACTGACAAGGAGTTAATATCCAATATTTATAAAAACAGGTTGGGCTTCCCTCATAGCTCAGTTGGTAAAGAATCCACCTGCAATGCAGGTGACCCCGGTTCTATTCCTGGGTAGGGAAGATTTGCTGGAGAAGGGATAGGCTACCCATGTCAGTATTCTTGGGCTTCCCTTGTGTGGTTCAGCATGTAAAGAATCTGCCTGCAATGCAGAAGACCTGGGTTCGAGCCCTGGATTGGGAAGATCCCCTGTAGAAAGCAAAGGCTACCCACTCTAGTATTCTGGCCTGGAGAATTTCATGGACTATATAGTCCATGGGGTCACAGAGTTGGACACGACTGAGTGACTTTCACTCTACTTCATACAACTCAGTATCAAAAAACAAAGAACCTAATGCAAAAATAGGCAGAAGACCTGAATAGACATTTTGCCAAAGAAGATACACAGATGGCCAACAGACATATGGAAAAAAATGCTCAACGCTGTTAATCGTCAAAGAAACGCAAATCAAAACCATAATGAGATCACCTCATACCTGTCAAATGGCTATCATCAAAAACATAACAAATGTTGGCAAGGATGTGGAGAAAAGGGAACCTTACACTGTGGGAATGTAAACTGGTGCAGCCACTATGGAAAACAGTACGGAGGTTTCTCCAAAAAACTAAAAATAGAACTATCATACGATCCAGCAATTCCACTCTTGGGTAAATATCAAAGAAAATGAAAACAGTAATTCAAAATGATATTTGCACCTCAATGTTCACAGCAGCATTATTTACAACAGCCAAAATGTGAAAGCAACCTAAGTGCGCAGTAACAGACACATGGATAAAGAAGATGTGGTATATATATACAATGGAATACTTCTCAGTCATAAAAATAAATGAAATTACGCTACTTGCAACAATGAAATTAAAAGACACTTACTCTTTGGAAGAAAAGTTATGGCCAACCTAGATAGCATATTTAAAAACAGAGACATTACTTTGTCAACAAAGGTCCGTCTAGTCAATGCTATGGTTTTTCCAGTGGTCATGTGTGGATGTGAGAGTTGGACTGTGAAGAAAGCTGAGCACTGGAGAATTGATGCTTTTGAACTGTGGTGTTGAAGAAGATTCTTGGGAGTCCCTTGGACTGAAAGGAGATCCAACCAGTCCATCCTAAAGGAGACCAGCCCTGGGATTTCTTTGGAGGGAATGACACTGAAGCTGAAACTCCAGTACTTTGGCCACCTCATGTGAAGAGTTGACTACATTACTTTGTCAACAAAGGTCCGTCTAGTCAATGCTATGGTTTTTCCAGTGGTCATGTGTGGATGTGAGAGTTGGACTGTGAAGAAAGCTGAGCACTGGAGAATTGATGCTTTTGAACTGTGGTGTTGAAGAAGATTCTTGGGAGTCCCTTGGACTGAAAGGAGATCCAACCAGTCCATCCTAAAGGAGACCAGCCCTGGGATTTCTTTGGAGGGAATGACACTGAAGCTGAAACTCCAGTACTTTGGCCACCTCATGTGAAGAGTTGACTCATTGGAAAAGACTCTGATGCTGGGAGGGATTGAGGGAAGGAGGAGAAGGGGACGACAGAGGATGAGATGGCTGGATGGCATCACTGACTCGATGGACGTGAGTCTGAGTGAACTCTGGGAGTTGGTGATGGACAGGGAGGCCTGGCGTGCTGCAATTCATGGGGTTGCAAACAGTCGGACACATGACTGAGCGACTGAGCGACTGAACTGAACTGAATGTGGATGGACCTAAAGAGTATTATGTTTAGTGAAATAAGTCAGATACAGAAAGACAAACACCGTATGATTTCACTTACAGGTGGAATCTAATAAATGAAACAAATGAACAAATGTAACTAAACAGAGAGAAAATTATATATACAGAGAAAAAAACAGGTGGTTGTCTGAAAGGAGGGGTGGGGGGAAGAGAGAAATAGGTGAAGGAGATTAAGAGGTAAAACTTTCAGTTGCAAAATAAATGAATATGGTATGAAATGTACAGTGTGGGGAATATAGTCAATAATTATATAATATCTTTTATGGTGACAGACTCATGGTGATCATTTTTAAATGTATAGAAGTAATGAATCACTATGTTGTATAACATGAACTAACATATTGTTGTAGGTCAATTATACTTCAAAAGGAAACAAACAAAAAAAGGGGGATTAGACTGGTGGTTACCAGAGGGAGTCAGGTGGGGAAACTGGGTGAAGGCAGTCAAAAGGTATAAATGAGATATAGACAGTTCTAGACACCCAAATCAAGGGGCATCTTGAGTTTGACACTTGAGAAAGGGAAAAACTGGGCTGATTCTTTGCATTATCACACAGCAAAAGCCAACTGAACTTGGAGTAATCAAACTGAACAGAAAATACTGAGCCAAAGTTGATGCTATTTACCATCCCTTCTCATTAAATCATCTACCCCCATGGAGGTTTCCATGCTATGGTTTGCCTACAGCCTCTGCAATCAGTCCTTCTCTGTCTCTTGCAAACTTCTGTCACCCTTTCAATATTCCCTAGCTCAGTGAGTATACCACCTGCCATTCAGTTAGGCAAATCAGAAATTCAGATATTTTTCTTAATCACTTCCTTTTATGCCTATGTCCAAACTACCGTGAATTGTTATCAACTTTACCTTCTAAATACCTCTTTAACCTGTTTGCTTCTATCCATTAGCACTACCTGGACCAACACACCATTACCTCTGGCCTTGCCTACTGAACAGCCTCCTAAGATCAAATCTCAGCCACATCCCAGCTGTGTCGATCTTGGGCAAGTCTCTCTTCACATCTCTGGGCTTCAGTTTTTTAATAGGTGAAGCAGGGATAAAAAACAGTAGCTACCATATTCACCTAGGGTTGTGAAGATTCAATGACAATCTGTAGAAAACCCTTTAGGATAAGTGCTTAACATACAGTGCAATGTAAATGATAGCTTTTAAAATTTTATCTGCATTCATAGACACTCAGCAATCCATTCATTCTTCACCCTGTAGTTTGCTTTAGGGACAATTCTACCTCAGGCACAAACTTTCAGGGTAACTAAAAATTCAGGATTTAAGATAAAGGATGTTTTAATGTAGTATTCCCTGGTGGCTCAGAGGGTAAAGCGTCTGCCTGCAATGCGGGAGACCTGGGGTTGATCCCTGGGTCAAGAAGATCCCCTGGAGAAGGAAATGGCAACCCACTCCAGTACTCTTGCCTGAAAAATCCCATGGACAGAGAAGCCTGGTAGACTACAGTCCATGGGATGGAAAAGAGTTGGACACTACTGAGCAACTTCACTTTCAGTTTTCTTTCAGTGTAGGATTTGGGCTTCCCTGGTGGCTCAGCTGGTGAAGCACTCTCTTGCAATGCAGGAGACCTGGGTTCGATCCCTAGGTTGGGAAGATCCCCTGGCGAAGGGAACTGCTAACCACTCCAGTATTCTGGCCTGGAGAATTCCATGGACTGTCCCAAAGAGTCTGACACGACTGAGCGACTTTCAAGTTCAATGTAGTATTTACACTAATGCAAATATAATCCATGAATAACTGATGACCAATATTTTAAATCAAAGTAGAATCCAACCACGCTCGTACTCCACCATGCCTCAGGCGACTCATTTGTTAACTGTGGGCCGACAGTTTCCTGATGTGACTTATTCAAACTTCCCACCACAATACTGACTCAATTCCCACCGGACAGAGCCCCCGCCCCCGCCCCAGGCCCTGGGGTTTTCAACTCCGGAGCTGAGGACAGGAAGGCGCTCTCCTCAGCCGGCGCCCCCAGAGCTGCCCGCTTACCGCATGGCCACGCTGAGAAATGGAGTGCGGTGGAAAACTCCCTCCAGCTCCCGCAGCTGCTCCAGCGTGAGCTTGTGCCGGGAGACTCGGTGGCGCCTGTCTGCCGCCTTCTGAACCTCGACGGCGGCTCCCGGGCGCTGCTCCTCCTCGCCCTTCTCTTCGCCGCCGCCCGCGCCCGCCTCAGCCTCTACCTCAGCCTTGGCCTCGCGGCTTCCCCCATCCGGGGGGCCCGCATCTCCCGCGCCCACATCGCCGCCTTCCTTTTCTTCTCCTTCTTCATATCCCGCCTCTTTCCCTCCGCGGCTGCTCCCTGCTCAGGTTCAGACTGAGCCTTCGGCTCCTCTCTCCTCTCTCGAGGAGGCGAGAGCGTCGCGGGCTCGGCCTCTGCAAGAGAAGAAACCCAAAGCCAAAGATCAGGCCGTCGAGCAAGCCCGCTGAGGAAGAGGCAGGAGCCCGCTGCGTCAGAGGAGGAAGCCTCCCGCTCGCCCCTCCCTAGGGAAGTTCCTTTCCAAGTACCCTCTGAACGGAGCGCCCACCCTGCCACTGACCATGAGCTTCCTCCTGATTCTCCTTGACCCCCAGCCTGAGAAAGCCTGCAACGGCCGCGTCGGTGCTGGCATCGGCATTGTGGCCACGCCACGGCTGAGGCTTCATGTTCCGACCGCTGTCTAGGAGGCTGTGCCTTCAGCAGAGGCTGTCCTGGATCTCCCAAGACCCCGGCTCTGGACTCAAGTCTAGAAGCGGCGCCTGCGACCTGGCACAGTTACGGCCACGCTGGCGTCGGGTCAGGACTAGAGTCCGGATACACACTCTCTGGGGGATTTATCATCAGCTGCTGGGGGTTGGGTCAGCTGAGCTGC
>SJYC01066043.1:0-33147 GCA_006408675.1 Madoqua kirkii | reverse complement strand
ACTTCTGGGTGATGTTCGCATATCTGATCATTTAAATAATTCATACAGTTGTTGCATGTGGAATAAGAAGATATGAGGATAAAGAGGAAATTGGGACCTCTCATACTGGTGTTTGAAAGCCATGGGGACAGCTAGCTTTCAGGATGCCATCAGTTCCTGTGAATAATGTGTTTGCTCAATGAGGAAAAAAAAATTAAAAGAGTAAAACTTTTCTCAGAACTCTAGAAGCACAATTGTTTTCAAGTTTAATTTATGACTAACTAAACCCATAATATACACAAAAGAGGCGAGAGGGGATAAAACAATCTTCTGTAGTTAATAACAGAAGTTTCAAAATTTAAGAATAGAATTTTAAAATATTTCTGAGTAAGAACAGTGAGTGTTAATATCAAAGTAACAGCTATTGAATAAATGTAACATAAGGATTCTTTTCTGGAAAGGAAAGACAGTGCCTTCACAAATTCGTGATGCTCACTTGATCTGGGGCACGATTTTGTTCAGTCACTGTCATGTCCAACTCTTTGTGACCCTCATGGACTGCAGCATGCTAAGCTCCTCTGTCCTCCACTTTCTCCCGGAGTTGTACTGTGTACCCACAGGTGTTAAATGGCAAGTCATTAGATCCGTGCCAATCAGGGCATCACGCCCAGGAGCTCTGCCAGGATGCCTGCCAGTTAAGTCTTAAGCAGAAGCATATGTATCACTGTTCTAAGAAGCCATTCCTGAAGGTTTCTGTCCACACTTGCAGCTGCAGGTCACGGCCACTCACCCCCAGCTACCCCGTCACTACTGCCCACATGAAGGTGGAAGCCGCCAAGGATGATACATTATCTCACTCACCACTGAAGAGTCATGGTCCTCTGCTAACGCCGCTTTCTTTGCTCTCTAGGAGACAAAGCCACCCCCCTAGGTGAGATTCTAAACTTTAGGAAAGGTACGCAATTAACTCATAGAATTGTGATGTCCCCCATCCTGGAGTTGCTGCTACTGCTGCTAAGTCGCTTCAGTCGTGTCCGACTCTGTGCAGCCCCATAGATGGCAGCCCACCAGGCTCCTCCATCCCTGAGATTCTCCAGGCAAGAACATTGGAGTGGGTTGCCATTTCCTTCTCCAGTTACTAATGACCAATTTTACTCAAAGTTGTTGGAGCACGCATTCATTAATATTCATCAGTCTTCAAACTCAGATTAGCAATGTTTTTGTCCCCCACAGTAATTTCTGTGACTCCATATAAGATCAGTAGAGATTCTGCAATATCTTTGCTGCTGCTGCTAAGTCACTTCAGTCGTATCCAACTCTGTGCAGCCCCATAGATGGCAGCCCACCAGGCTCCTCCATCCCTGGGATTCTCCAGGCAAGAACATTGGAGTGGGTTGCCATTTCCTTCTCCAGTGCATGAAAGTGAAAAGTGAAAGTGAAGTCGCTCAGTCGTGTCCAACTCTTTGTGACCCCATGTACTGCAGCGTACCAGGCTCCTCCATCCATGGGATTTTCCAGGCAAGAGTACTGGAGTGGAGTACCATCACTTTCTCTCAGTATCTTTATTACCATCTAAATCTAGAGCCCAGAATGATGATAATTTAAATCTTTCCAGGACTTCCCTAGTGGTCCAGTGATTAACACATCACCTTCCAAAGCAGAAGGTGTGGGTCTGATTGCTGGTCAGGGAGCTGGGACCCCCACAAGCTTCAGGGCCAAAAAAACACAGAACATAAACAACAGAAACAATATTATAACAAATACAATAAAGACTTTAAAAATGGTTCACATTAAAAAAAAATCTTTAAAAGGAAAATTTAACTCTTTCTGATGTTTCTTTCCTTCTTTTCTTTTCCTTTTTTCTTTCCATTCTAAAAAACAGTCGCTGAGTGTGTTCTACCAGGCATGATGCCAGGTACCGAAGTTAAAAGAATACAAAACACTAATTTCTGATTGTTTTCAACAACCCCTTTATCACCTACAGTCAGGTGGCAGGTTCCCCAGAAAAACTCTTGCCTTGCCCCTGCTCCCCAGAAATGCCTCAGAGAATTCTTCATCCTCAGCCATCTGAACCTGCTTATCTCACCTCTCTGGTCCACTGTTGTACCTACTGTACTCCAGATCAGCATTTTCCTCTGTTCTCAGACACTCTTTGCCTAGACGGTCTACTCTTCTCCTGTGCCACGACCCACAGCCACAGCCTAGTGCTACCCGACTCCGTGCCCTGCTCAATATCCTGGCATCCAGCCCACACACAGGCTTGGTGTCCTGGCCACCCAGGACTAAAGGGCAGGGGCATCCGTGGCCAACTCAGATCCTCTGCCCTGGGACAGGATAGATTTCTGAGGCTCAGGGACAACTTTCGCCTGTTCACCACTGTTTAACATCATTGAGTATGGCTCACAGGGGACACTCAGGGTATGTTTGATGAATGGGTGAGTAGCTGAAAGAATCAATAAAGGATGAATCCCGCTTGTCCTCTTGGCAAGCCAAGCACATTCCATCCTGACAAGGACCTCCGTTCTGATGGGTCTTAAATAGACAGCACTCTGCTGCTGCTGCTGCTGCTGCTAAGTCACTTCAGTCGTGTCCAACTCTGTGTGACCCCATAGACGGCAGCCCACTAGGCTCCACCATCCCTGGGATTCTCCAAGCAAGAATATTGGAGTGGGTTGCAACAGCACTCTCTAGATAGCTCTATTTTTGTGAACTAATCACCACCGGTGCCTAAATGGCTTCCACTCATGCCTCAGTTTAACTATCCAAAAGAAACTCATTATCTGCTTTTTTTTATCTGAAAAAAAAATCTGCTCTTCTTCTGTCCCTTGTTAACCCACACTCAGCCATGAACTATAGGACACTCGGGGGTCACTGAAGGTCAAACTCCTAGTCACCCTCAAATCCCATTCTGGTGATGTTGTTGGAAAACCTATCTCCTCTCCCACCACTTGCCCGGTTTAGATCAGCCTTCTATCTCATCCTTTATACCAGTGGGAGCTCCTTATACCTATTTAATCTTCATAGTAATACTGTGAG
Organism: Madoqua kirkii; assembly: GCA_006408675.1. Classification (NCBI taxonomy): domain Eukaryota; kingdom Metazoa; phylum Chordata; class Mammalia; order Artiodactyla; family Bovidae; genus Madoqua; species Madoqua kirkii. The sequence continues at coordinate 30,132 of SJYC01066043.1, read as the reverse complement.
GCTTATGACTTTTTCTAATTAGAAATTGAAGATCAGAGAAACTGAATTTGAAAAACACCTAATGGATATATAGTTGATAAGTATTAGCATTAGGATTTGAAGTCAACTATGGGCTTCCCTGATAGCTCAGTTTGTAAAGAATCTGCCTGCAATGCAGGAGACCCCAGTTTGATTCTTGGTTTGGAAAGATCCCCTGGAGAAGGGGAGGGCTACCTGCTCCGGTATTCTGGCCTGGAGAATTCCATGGACTGTATAGTCCAGTTCAATTCAGTCTCTCAGCCGTGTCCGACTCTTTGCGACCCCATGAACTGCAGCACTCCAGGCCTCCCTATCTATCACCAATTCCCAGAGTCCACCCAAACCCATGCCATCCAACCATCTCATCCTCTGTTGTCCCCTTCTCCTCATGCCCTGTCCAAGGGGTCTCAAAGAGTCGGACATGACTGAGCGACTTTCACTTGCTTCAGCCCAAAGCCCCAAGTTCTGCATGCAAGAATTTTCTCCCCACCTCCAAAACCTTTCCTCTCGGCCTGATATTCTGGCTTTTCAAACACCTGGTCATGTCCTTCTCCCTATTCAATCTTGTTGATGGTGACCAGTTGACCTTTGGGTCAAGTGAACACTCTGCAGCAGGGTCTTTAGGACCCATCATCTCACTACACAGCCTCTGATGTCATCTTGCTCTCTACTAAACCTGTCTCTACTAAATCTGTTCTGCTAGTCACACAGATTCCTGGAGAATTCTCCCAATTTGTCTGGGGAAAAATGAATCCCTAAGGGGATCATCAGATAGGGCTTCTCAGGTGGCTCTCTTGGTTAAAAAATCTACCTGCCAATGCAGGAGACATGGGTTCGATTCCTAGGTTGGGAAGATCCCCTGGTGTAGGAAATGGAGACCTGCTCCAGTATTTTTGCCTGGAAAATTCCATGGACAGAGGAGCCTGGTGGGCTATAGTCCATGGGGCCACAAAGAGGCGAATAGATTGAGCAACTGAACATATACACATGTCATCAGATGGGTAAGGATGGAGTTAAACAAGAAGGGGAGTTAAATGACAGCAGGGACTTGGACCTTCTTTAGGTGGAGGACCTCACATAGCAAGAGGGCCATTCTGACTGAGTAGCCAACTATTATTCTATACTCAGTGCAGAAGAGAGAGAGGAGAAGAATGCAATTCTCTAACTAAAAGGGATTTTTTTAGTGAGTCCCAAACTACAGATAATTGTTGAGAAGAGTCCAATCTGATATTGAGGCACCACCACAGCAATGAAACCATGAACTGTGGGCAGGAGGCCACACTTATAGGGACATGACCGACTCTCCCTAAGGAAAAGTTCTTCTGGGTCTGTCTTTGGTCATATCATCAAGGGGACCCCTGAAGGTCTCTTAACCTACTTCTACTTCTGGTGACTCAGACAGTAAAAAAATCTGCTGGGAATGCAGAAGACCCAGGTTCAATCCATGGGTTGAGAAGATTCCCTGGAGAATGGAATAGCTACCCGTTCCAGTATTCTTGCCTGAAGAATTCCATGGACAGAAGAGCCTGGCAGGCCACAGTCCGTGGTGTTGCAAACAGTTGGACATGGCTGAGCAACTAACACATGTCTACTTCTTCGCCAGTCTTTGGAGGAGAGACCCTAAGAACATATAGACAACTTCAAAAAAAGAAAAAGAAAAAGAAAGCTGGGGGTTGGGTAGGAGATAAGGAAAGCAACCTGTCAAAATTACTGAGTCAGTGACAAAACAGAGATGCACTGAGTATGATTTTAATATTGTCCCATTTAATTCTTTGAGGACAGATAATTCTAACTTATCATTTAGTTAACAAGAATATTTGTGTTTCTCATGCTACTGCTATCCGCAGATTCCTTAGCCTGGACAAGTGGGAGTTTATCGTGAAGCAATATCTTTTAGTTTGAGTCTGGCTTTTATGTTTGTTTTCCTGCTTTAAGACTCACTATCTTGTTAGCATGTGGTTCCTGGACTGTCTACGGATTTCTCTGATGAAAGCCTCAAGGTAAATTGGTTTGCTTTACCTCCTGAGATAGTAATTTAGATAGACAAGAAGAATCAGACTCTTGAACACTTTCATTGGCCCTTCATGATCAAATCTTCCCGTAAACAATCAGACATAGGTAACAGTGGTGAGTTAACTCCTTGATGGTAGAAAGAAACCCGTTCTAGATTTGAGATCTTCCTGCCCCCAACCTTCGGTCAGCCATCACCCTCCAGATTGCCCAATCATGAGGTCATCCCCACATTTTGAGAACCAGCACAAGCATTCCAATAGAGGATCTGCCCAGCTGATCGGTTCCCTCTGCTTCCCACTCCTCGTTCTGTCCCAGACTGGGAGGGGGATGGTCTCAAGTCCCTGCACATCTCAGGCCAGAAGCCCAATTTGTGGCCACCTCTCCCTGCCACTTTCCCCCATTGAGTGGACTCCCACCAGAGCAGGCGGGACCTTAAGGAGTGGTTTGTCCAGCATGCTGTTTGTTTGGGCAGGTAATCTGAGGCCCTGGGTACCCAGAACATGGAGTCAAATGAGGCAGGGTCACAGGTGTCAACTGACACATCCCTCCTGGACCTGGACTCCTTCCCCCCACCAGGAAGAGGCAGGACTGGAGGAGGACCAGGGTGGTCCCTTAAGCCTGGGAGTCCTGGTGGCCTGAGCCAAGGGTTGGTTTTTTTTTTTTAATTGTTAAAAATTTTAATTTATTTCTATATTTTTGGCTGTGCTGGGTTTTCACTGTTGCACGGGCTTTTCCCTAGTTGTGGTGAGCGAGGGCTACTTTAGCTGTGGTGCTTAGGATTCTCATCACGGTGGCTTTTCTTCTTGCAGAATGCAGGCTCTAGTCCACAAAGGCTTCAGTAGTTGCACATGGACTCAGTAGTTGCTGCTCCCAGGCTCTAAAGCACAGGCTCAGTAGTTGTTGTGAGGGACTTAGTTGCTGTGTGATATGTGGGATCCACCCAGATCAGAGATCAAACCTGTGACTCCTGTGCTGACAAGCACATTCTTTACCACTGAGCCACCAGGGAAGCCCTAGGCCAAGGGTTTTCATGCTCAGACTTCCTGTCCTATTCATCTCTGTACTTCCTGGCTCTGTTAGCTAGCTAATACCTTAATTTTAGATAAACGTAATTGAAAAAAGACTCCTGGATCAAGTCCTATCTTAAGGTCTTCTCAGTCAACATCTGAGCACAGAGGTGGATCAGACTCTTTCTTTCCCCAAGAAAGCTAGCTGGGAGGCCTGGCAGAGCCAGAATGGAGAGAGGTCTGTGGACACTGTTGACAGGTGGGCTGGCACTAAGATGTCATTGCACCCCTATCCTAGTCATTGAGATTCCCTGTGGCTCAGTCAGTAAAGAATCTGCCTGCAGTGCAGGAGACCCAGGTTCAGTCCCTAGGTTGGGAAGATATCCTGGAGAAAGGAATAGCAACCCACTCTAGTATTCTTGCCTGGAAAATGCCATGGACACAGGAGCTTGGCGGGCTACAGTCCATGGGGTCACAAGAGTTGAACATGACTTACCAAATAAACCACCATCCTAGTCATCCATCAGCCTCGCCTAGGCCTCCAGACCAGGGGACAGGTATTGCCAACAAAGCCAGAAAGGACAGCCCTCCAAGTGACACTTCACGTGCATAATCACCTGGACTGTTGGTGGCACCAACCTCCCAAGGAGGCCAATGCTGGCCTTGGGTGCCTCGGCGCCCAGAACCTACAGAGGCAAGTCAGTGCTCAATGGACTGGCAGCCGTCCCGGGACGTGGGAAACTCTTCTCTGCTCCCACCCCACAGTCTCTGCTCTGGTTTCCATTCCGGCTGTCCTATTTCACATGAAGTTTACAGCTGACCCTGCCCCAAATCCTTCCAGAAGTAGGTGAAGTATGAAGTCTAAATCAGTAGGTAAATGCATTTGATATTTATCCATACAGAAGAGGCTGCATGAGCCAGAAGGAGAATCTGCAGGGTTTTATTTGTTATTGCAAACAAGCCAGTTTTATAGGATGAAGAGGGACCGTGCACCACAGATACAAATGGTGAGGCCAAGTGGCCTGTCCTGATAGAGCTCCGGCCCTGGAGAACCCAGCCGCTCGCCTTTGCTTGAGGTCCCTGGCCGTCTTCTGTGTGGCGATACTGAACATCCCAGAAAAGCTGTTTCTGTTGTTATTGGCGGGGAGGGGGAATGTGGCCTTTATCACTAGCAAGTTACTTAGTGCCTTTTTTTTTCCCAGCAAACAAACAAAAATGTAGAACATTGTTGAGAAAGACTTAAACTTTCGCCTGAGGCTCTGAATCGCTCTCATATCTGGAACAGTGGTTGACATCCTGTGGGAAGAGTCCCGAGGTGGGAACACAGAACCTACTGTGTCTCCTTTTAAAGTTGCTAAGATGTTAACTTTCAGTCCAAGATCTAAACATGTTATTGATAGTCAGGCTCAGACATCACCTTCTGATTTATCTCCTTCAAAGTAAACGCTATTGTGGATATATTTCCTGGGCCTCTGCTTTCAAAAGAGGGCAGGAAGAGGGGTCCACAGTCCTCTGTCTAGTCTCTAATCATTATCCAAGGTGAGTGGACCACCCCCGCCTCCCCTCATTCCAACAGCACCCAGGAGCTGAGACAAAGAACAATGGGGTGGGTGACACTGTGTCACTGCTCAGCAGTGTCCAGTCCTCACATTCCAATGTCACACCTCCCTGTCCTGCTGAACTCAAGCCTGGTCACTGAGATGTGAATGAGGTGAAAGGTGTCACTTTCAGGCTGATGCTTTAGGAACAAGCAACTGCTTAAGCCCTGGAGAAGGAAATGCCAACTCACTCCAGTATTTATTGCCTGGAGAGTCTTTTGGACAGAGGAGCCTGGTGGGCGAGAGTCTATAGGGTTGCAAAGAGTCAGCCAGGACTTAGCGACTAAACCGCCACCAACCATGTGCTTAAGCCCACCTGACTTTGCCTCTGTCCCTGGTGTTAGCAATGTTCCTAAGACTGCCTGTTCCACCAGCCTGGGCCTCAGAGTGCAAACCATTACAGGCATGATTGAGCAAGGAGGACCCCAACTAACCTGGGATGGGTATGTAGCCTGGGGGAGAAATAAACCTGGCGTGTTTAAGGCCACCAAGATTATCCTAACCTGCCTGGCAGGCTACAGCCCATGAGGTCGTAAAGAGTCAGACATGACTGAGTGACTGAGCAGGCAGAGTGATACAGAGTCTAATACTGGCTATTTCCTGAAGAATGGGAAGTATATTCCAGCTTTTCCTGGGAATATCTGGCTTGTAGTTCTGCCTCTCCCTAAAAGTTAAATTTTTGCCACGTTTGAGGATCTCTGCCCAGTCTATCAATTTCACTGGGTCATTGGAAAGAACAAAGTTCTGATAGCAAAATGATTCTCCTCTATGGAGACAGATGCTAGCACCAACGAGGGTTCCCCCTGCTCCTGAAAGAGTGAGAATTCGGATTCTTTCACTCCCCAAGTCCGTCCAAGGACTCTTCCCTGTTAGGGGCAGTGGGGGAACAGGAGGTGTCCAACTTCCATGGGATCATCAGTCCCACTGAGGGCTGATGGTTGGAAGATGACGAAGACAGAGAAGGAACGGGACCTGCCCTTAGAGGGCTGGCTTCTAGAAGAAATAGCACACACTGCCCAGGACAAGGTCTTCAGGACCACCCTCCAGGTAACACTGAACGGCGGGGCAAAGGGTGGACCACTGTAAACAGGTCCCACATCCATGAGGGGCTGGTTGCAAAAGCGATGCTGGAGAGGCAGGCAGTCCATCAGGGCAGGTGTGTTGGGCCATGAGAAGGTGGAAAGGGAGTTTTTCCTGTGTGATCTGAGCCCTCTGCCGCCAACTTGCCCACATACACACACATCATCTCATGCAACATCCCACGGGGTCATTGACATTATCTTCGTGTTTTTCAGTGAGAAACCAGGCTTTGAGTGGTGGGGTAACATCACTAGAACAAGGATCCCGTCACAGGCCTGTGTGACTTCAAAGTCCCGGTCTCTCCTTCGTGCCGCACGTCTGCCTTTTCGGGCACCACTTCGAGTGGCGGTCCCATCAACCATGGGCCTGGAAGAGCCAGCGCCGTTAAAGCCCCTGCCCTGGATCCTCCCCTCCCAAATTAGGCGGTTTAATTTTCTCTTCACCGAACCGTTGGCAGCTTCCTCTGCCTGCAGGGCCTAATTGAGCAGGAATCTCCTGGGGGCTCCACTCTGCTATTTCCTGATGAGCACGGGGAGAAGGGAGCAGAGAATGTGACCACATTCATTAATGAGGGGCCCCCGTTTGTCATTCTTCTTTTCGGCATCATCACTATTTTAATTAACCATCTTTGCTGTCGGGCCTGCAAATAATGGTTCTCTGCATTGTTCAAATGGCTAGGATGGGTACCTTTAAAGGCGCAGCCTTCTCGCTCCTTTGGCTGTTGCTAATTAGAGCAAGAGAAGCTTTAACTTCGGGAGAAGGCCTGCAAGTCAGGTAGGAAGCGACCCTCATTAACACAGGCAAGATTACAAGCCCTGCTGTCATTATCCAGGTCTGGGTCCTCCTTCTGAAAGTCACCATTTGCTAAAAGGGAATGTTGATCTGCTGTAGTTTGGCCTGACAGAGCAAAGTTACAAAATAATTTTTTTATTCTAACAACAGGAGAAGAGAGCATTTACCTTCCTAGGTGGAGGGTAATTTTCAAGTTAAACAGCAGGCAAAAAGGCAAATCTAAAAGGAAAAATAAAATGAATCTCTCCAAAGTCTGACTGTGAGAAAAGATAGTATTAAAAGGAGTTCAACAAAGACAGCTACACTGCAACTCAGGATCACGGAGGTGGAGACTCTCCAGGGGACTGGAACTAAAAAAAAAAAAATACGTTTGAGGATCTCTGCCCAGCCTATCAATTTCACTGGGTCATTGGAAAGAACAAAGTTCTGATAGCAAAATGATTCTCCTCTATGGAGACAGATGCTAGCACCAACGAGGGTTCCCCCTGCTCCTGAAAGAGTGAGAATTCGGATTCTTTCACTCCCCAAGTCCGTCCAAGGACTCTTCCCTGTTAGGGGCAGTGGGGGAACAGGAGGTGTCCAACTTCCATGGGATCATCAGTCCCACTGAGGGCTGATGGTTGGAAGATGACGAAGACAGAGAAGGAACGGGACCTGCCCTTAGAGGGCTGGCTTCTAGAAGAAATAGCACACACTGCCCAGGACAAGGTCTTCAGGACCACCCTTCAGGTAACACTGAACGGCGGGGCAAAGGGTGGACCATTGTAAACAGGTCCCACATCCATGAGGGGCTGGTTGCAAAAGCGATGCTGGAGAGGCAGGCAGTCCATCAGGGCAGGTGTGTTGGGCCATGAGAAGGTGGAAAGGGAGTTTTTTCCTGTGTGATCTGAGCCCTCTGCCGCCAACTTGCCCACACACACACACATCATCTCATGCAACATCCCACGGGGTCATTGACATTATCTTCGTGTTTTTCAGTGAGAAACCAGGCTTTGAGTGGTGGGGTAACATCACTAGAACAAGGATCCCGTCACAGGCCTGTGTGACTTCAGAACCCCGGTCTCTCCTTCGTGCCGCTCGTCTGCCTTTTCGGGCACCACTTCGAGTGGCGGTCCCATCAACCATGGGCCTAGAAGTGCCAGCGCCGTTAAAGCCCCTGCCCTGGATCCTCCCCTCCCAAATTAGGCGGTTTAATTTTCTCTTCACCGAACCGTTGGCAGCTTCCTCTGCCTGCAGGGCCTAATTGAGCAGGAATCTCCTGGGGGCTCCACTCTGCTATTTCCTGATGAGCATGGGGAGAAGGGAGCAGAGAATGTGACCACATTCATTAATGAGGGGCCCCCGTTTGTCATTCTTCTTTTCGGCATCATCACTATTTTAATTAACCATCTTTGCTGTCGGGCCTGCAAATAATGGTTCTCTGCATTGTTCAAATGGCTAGGATGGGTACCTTTAAAGGCGCAGCCTTCTCGCTCCTTTGGCTGTTGCTAATTAGAGCAAGAGAAGCTTTAACTTCGGGAGAAGGCCTGCAAGTCAGGTAGGAAGCGACCCTCATTAACACAGGCAAGATTACAAGCCCTGCTGTCATTATCCAGGTCTGGGTCCTCCTTCTGAAAGTCACCATTTGCTAAAAGGGAATGTTGATCTGCTGTAGTTTGGCCTGACAGAGCAAAGTTACAAAATAATTTTTTTATTCTAACAACAGGAGAAGAGAGCATTTACCTTCCTAGGTGGAGGGTAATTTTCAAGTTAAACAGCAGGCAAAAAGGCAAATCTAAAAGGAAAAATAAAATGAATCTCTCCAAAGTCTGACTGTGAGAAAAGATAGTATTAAAAGGAGTTCAACAAAGACAGCTACACTGCAACTCAGGATCACAGAGGTGGAGACTCTCCAGGGGACTGGAACTAAAAAAAAAAAAAAACCTGGACTCTAAGAGTCCATTTTAATGCTCGCTCTATGGAGAGAAGTATGACAGAGAGTAAAGAAAACTGCATAAAAAGACTATAAAGTGTATTGTAGAAACGGCTTTGCAAACCTGGTTTCAGACCCAGGTAATGAAAGGAAAAACAAGTATGGCTAAAACATGGTCACAAGATACTTGAATTGGACTAGTGACTTGTCATGGGTCTGGATTTCTGAAGCCAATGTCATGGACAAAGCTTTTTCTGTGTTATTCATTGTGGGTTTATCTGTAAGTCTGTGCAAAAGCAGTGGTATCCCCCGATCCTTTCCCCTTCTGGGTCTACAGATATCTGAAGTCCATTTGTGGAATCCCCTCAATTTAGTTCAAGCACCCCATTTCCTCATAACTAATTTTCTTTCTATGAGACTGAATATACAAATTAACCATGTGCCAGGCAAGAATACTCTAGCGGGTTGCCACGCCCTCCTCCAGGGAATCTTCCTGACTCAGGGATCGAACCTATGTCTCTTATATCTCCTGCTTTGGCAGGCGGTTGTTTTTTGTTTTGGTTTTTGTTTTTTTTGTCTCTTTTTTTTTTAAACACTAGGACCACCTGGGAAGCCCAAAATGGGCCATGGCTAGACCATATGTATAAAACTCTGACCCGCAAGGTGCAGCGACCAGGCCATGATCTAAGCTAAGCAGCCCCAGAAGCTGGCCAACTCAAAGTCAGACTTGTAGAAAGTACGACTACATCTCCAGCAACAATTCAAGAAGACAAATAATAATCCTGAGAACAACTGACCCCAAATAGCCAGGTCTTGATTAGTAACTGCCAGCTTCCTTCATTTGCAGCCTCTCTTCCAACTTGGGGCCAATTAGAGAAAGTCAAATATGTACCTAGCCAATCATAGGTGTTCCGCTCCTAGTTGGCCCACCCCCAGTTTCCCTAGGCCAATAGCTTCCAATCAGGGCAGGTGGAGCCTTCTCTCTGAAGATCTCCGGATCCCCTGCCAGCCCTTGCTGCTGCTGCTAAGTTGCTTCAGTCGTGTCCGACTCTATGTGACCCCATAGACGGCAGCCCACTAAGCTCCCCCGTCCCTGAGATTCTCCAGGCAAGAACACTGGAGTGAGTTGCCATTTCTTTCTCCAGTGCATGAAAGTGAAAAGTGAAAGTGAAGTCGCTTAGTCGTGTTCCCCATGGACTGCAGCCTACCAGGCTCCTCCGCCCATGGAATTTTCCAGGCAAGAGTACTGGAGTGGGGTGCCATTGCCTTCTCCTGCCTGCCCTTGAGTTTCTATCAAATGCAAGTCGCAGTGGCTGCCTGCCTGCTACCGCAAGCTCTGAAGGTATAGCCCTTGCTAATCTCATTTGATTGACCTCTGTTTATTTCTACCTTTCTCTCTCTCCCTCTCTCTACTTTCTGCCATAGTTCTTCTTGGAGCCTTTTTTCCCCTTTTTTCCCCTTTTTTCTTCCCATGTCAGGGTCACATTTACAGCTTTGCAGTTTCATTACATCAGATGCTTTGTTTCTTTTCCTCCAGAACCATTCCAGGTTATCCTGGGTTAATTGGTAAACTGCTTACCTATTGTGTAAGAAATTATCCCACATTTTTTCAGCTTAGTAGAATACCGACTTATTATCTTAATTATTTTTTTGTGTCTGGGCGTGGCTGATCTGGATGCTTCTGCCTAGATCTCTCACAAGGCTACCAACCGTGTCTCTCCTGGGAGTAGAGTTACCTCCAGGCTCGTCTGGATCAGGATCTGCTTCTAATCTCACTCAGTAGTTGTAGGCAGACTTCATCAAAGTGAGCAAGTGAGGTGAGAAAGTGCCAGCAAGATAGAAGTCACAGCTTTTTATAGCCTCATCTCAGGCGTGACATCCCGTCACTTTGGCCAGCTCTTGGCACTGGAAGCAAGTCAACAATCAAGACCATGAAGATCAGAAGACAGGGACCGTGGGAAGGCATTGTAGGTGGCCACCTGTCACAATTAGCCAGGCATGCTCTTTCTGTGAATCTATTTGTGTTTCCCTCTGGGAATCAAGGGCTTTCCAGGTGCCACATTGGTAAAGAGTCCTCTTGCCAATACAGGAGACACAAGAGACTCAGGTTCAATCCCTGGGTCAGGAAGATCCCCTGGAGCAGGATATGGCAACCCATTCTAGCATTCTTGCCAGGATAATCCCCTGGACAGATAAGCCTGGCGGGCTGTAGTCCATGGGGCTGTGAAAGAGTCGAATATGACTGAGTGACTGACACACACACACACACTGGGCACAAAACTTTCCCTATTCTTCAGCAAGTTCCAACCTCCTCTACCTCCCAAGTATTCTCAGCGAAGTCTTCTGTCCCTCTCTGAGACAATATCAAAGGACTCTGTTCCTTTTCAGATGATTTTGGATCTGCTTTCTCACATTGTCCTCAGTCTCATCCTGTGAGTGAGACAGAGTAGCCCTATTGATCACAGACTCTGCCAAGATTATTGTGCTTGAGGCCCCTGGGGACAGAGTCAGGACTGAAGTTCACATTCCCTTTCCTTCCTCAGGATCCTCAAGTCACCAGCACACACTGCAGTTCTGCCCATGGTCCAGCTTTAGACTCCTGGGGGATCACATGGGTCAGTGATGTGAAAGCTTTCAAATGGGTAGAGATGCTTATCTTAGGGCTGCCAGGGTTGATGATATCTCCCTTTCTGGGCTAGAGTAGCTTTGGTTCTTTTAATTACATTATGATGCAAATTTCAGTGCTTAGATATGATGTACAGTTTTCAGATCTCTGACAAAAGTAAACTTGGATATTTTAAACTGATGGGGACTCCAGAGCTGGTGTAGCTAAATGCCTGGGAGAGCATAAAGGGATTTTGGCTCCAACCAACCATCACACCACTGTGAGTAATGATGGGTAGTTCTTCCCACAAGCTGAGTGGATGTCCTGATCTTTTTAAATAACCTTTCCTGGGGAAAAGATTGATGCCCACAAGGAAATCTATTAATAATCTCCCCCATGGCTTAATCCTATAAGGCTCACAGCAACTTTCCATTAGATGTTTTTTCCCCCGAACTCATTTGGGAAACAAGGGACAAGTCTGTATGCAAATTAAGGAGACAAACTTCTCAAACAAAGAAACTTCAGAGAAAGACGTTTGTATATATTATTCATTTATCTCCAGTGTAAACTTAAAGACATTTACTAGGAAAAGGGGCACGGACTTTTGGCCTGCCTTGACCCAGAAAACATTTTAAATATTAATAATAGCCTCTAAACCTATAAGCACAATGGGAAAAAATGGCTCATATTAGGACTTCAAAGCCCATTTGGGGATTTCCCCAAGGCTCTCCATTTCATGCTTTAGAAATGAAATGACAAAGAAATAATACAAGTGAATATTTACAAAACAGACTCATAGACTTAGAGAACAAATTTATGTTTACCAGAGAGGGGTGGGTGGGGGAAGGCATAGTTAGGTAGTTTAGGACTGACATGTACACACTCCTATATTTAAAACAGATAACCAACAAGGACCTCCTGTACAGCACAAGGAACTCTGTTCCATATTATGTAAAAACTTAAATTGGAAAAGAATTTGAAAAAGAATAGATACCTGCATATGTGTAACTGAGCCACTTTACTGTATACCTGAAACTATCACAACATTGTTAATTGGCTATACTCCAATATAAAATGAAAAGGTAAAACAAAACAAACCTGGATGCAATCTGAAAAATGCAAAGACAATTTATGAGTGTGTTTATTACACTTAAGATAAAACTCACAGGTTATGAAGTCTGCTTGTAGGACTGGGCTATTTCAAGGAGGCTGGGGAATTTCTCTCATCCCACACTATCCCCTCCACTCATCACTGACATCCTGTTGGATGATTCTGTCTCCAGGCATTTCCTAAGCTCCCCTGATGCTTAAATTCAGAAATACGAGCAACCTGTATTGTAGTAATCACTATTTTTAGGCAAGATCTAAAATTAGCATTGAAGCGTTTGCACTGTGGTGTTGGAGAAGACTCTTGAGAGTCCCTTGGACTGCAAGGAGATTCAACCAGTCAATCCTAAAAGAAATGAGCCCTGAATATTCACTGGAAGGACTGATGCTGAAACTGAAACTCCAGTACTTTGGCCCCCTGATGTAAAGAGCTGACTCATTTGAAAAGACCCTGATACTGGGAAGATTGAAGGTGGGAGGAGAGGGGTCGACAGAGGATGAGATGGTTGGATGGCATCACCAATGCCATCATCAATGGATATGAGTTCGTGTAAGCTCCAGAAGTTGGTGATGGACAGGGAAGCCTGGCATGCTGCAGTCCATGGGGTCGCCAAGAGTCAGACACGACTGAGCAACTGAACTGAAAACTAGCATGTGAGATCCCAAATCACTGGTTGTCTTTACCACTTCGTGGTCACATCCTCCTTTCCAAAAGGTAGAGCAAAACTGCTCATGGTCTTTTAATGACTGCTCAACCAAGGGTCACAGACCTCTCAAGGTCAAGAAGCCAAAGCCAAACGCACCGTCTCATCTACCACGATGACTTCCACTCTGTCCATCATGCACCAACCACACTCAACACATTTAGTCTGTCACCAAATTCTGCATCTTATTTTTCCAGAGCTTCTCTCATCATGATTCTTTCTTTGGAATTCACAGACCTAGTCTTAGTCAACCTTTCTTATCTCTTGCCTGGCTTGTTAGAATAACTTCCACCTGCCTTCCAGCTGAAAACCAGGAAGATTTCACCAAAGTGTAGATCGAGTCATGCCATTGTAGCAGTTGCTAGAATGAGGCCCCAGATCTTCAGCTTCCTTCTTTCCTTCATGCCCTGTATCCACCCTTTTAACAAATTCAAAAGACAAAATCAGTTCTACCATTTTGAATTACTGCCACCGTCATTGCCTCCACCCAGGCCCAAGCTGCCATGGTCTCTTGCCTGGATCTTTGCAGTAGTCTCTTCTCCAGTCTCATACCATCTGCTCTTAGCCCATACATGCTGTTCTCATCACAACGCTCAGAGTGACACCTTTAAAACAAAAATCAGATCATGTCACTCCTACTTAAAACTCTCCAATGTTTTTCCTTCTCACTCAGAATAAAAGCGAAAACTCCATAAGATGGCCTAGATAACCCCTTGTGACCAAGCCCCACCTCCTCTCTGCTTCCCATCACCTTGTTAACCTCACCCTCCCACCACTCTCTCCTATACACCTCCCTCTAGCTGACAGCCTCTGTATCTCAGAGGCACCAAGCTAACCCCATGCTCAGTAGAACTGACGTGCATTTAACACTTGTTGCAATCTCCATTACATTGAGTAAGAGGAAGAAAGGAGCTTTTGAGGTCGTTTCTTACACTGTGAGTCTACAAAACCCAGCACAGTCGTAGGCACACAAATTATAGGCTTCCAAAGCACCCACAGAATGTTTAATCCAGCATTTCCCACACTTGCCTGTTTATAATATGTTACCCAGTGACTTCTCAAAAATACAGATTCATAGGATCCCAGACTGACCAGATCAGAACCTCTAGCAGATAATTCAGAAAACCTAGGTCATTAACAAATATCATGATAGAATCCTATGACCAAGCATGTTTGCAGAAACCCTGGATAAATCCACTGCAACTACTGTAATGGCTTAGAACACATGTGAACTTTCATTCTGTCATCTCAGTTTCTTTAGATGTTTTGATGGATATATATGGGTTAAAAGTTTCCCTTCAAGCTTAGTCACTCAGTCATGTCCAACTCTGTGACCCCGTGGACTGTAACCACCAGGCTCCTCTGTCCATGGGGATTCTCCAGGCAAGAATACTGGGGTGGGTTGCCGTTTCCTCCTCCTGGGGATCTTCCCAACCCAGGGATGGAACTCAGGTCTCCCGCATTGCAGGCGGATTCTTTACCATCTGAGCCTTCAGGCAAGCCCCAAAGTTTTCCTAACCACATGGAATCTTGGTTCCTTCCTTAAAAATTCTAGAGCCCATGCTCTGGGCTGGTTGGAGCTAAAGTATAGAGGAGCAGAGAACCACGGGGTTTCCTTAATGCTTTCTTACAAATTCCTGAGTTAACTTTCATAGACTTGTCCTCTGTTGGCCTCAGTTCACCCATCTGTAAAATGAATATGATGCCGCCTCCTCACACGGGTATTGGAAGGTTTAATTATATTTTGAAAGCCTTTGCATCTGTCAAAGAATGAAGACTCGCAAGGTCTAATTACGAGCGATGCGTCAGTGTTCCTGGGTTATCATGCTGTTAATGTCAAGTCTGCATTTAAACTCAGAGAATAAAGAGCTCTTGGTTTTCATTTTAAATAACTCCTTTCTCTTCTTGCTTCCCATTGTGCACAGAGCCCAACCGTGGAGTCCCTTTCAGGTCCAAGGTGCCTCAGCTATAGAATTTCTCCATCATTTCTGGAATCTCTTGTAACTCAGCTAAAGTTCCAGCCCTCAGCCAACTGGGCTCCTATCTGCCCTCTGACACAGGGAAGTTCTTTCAGCTTTGGTTGGCTCTTTTCCAAAATGGAGCAATATTAATACCAAAGGGCTAGAAATGAGAATAAGAGAATAGGAACTGAATCGATGATAACTATTTTTAAGGAGAATAAGAATATTAAGAGACCAAATATTGAAAGGGATTCCCCAGTGGCTCAGCGTTAAAGAATCCACCTACAATGCAGGAGATGCAAGAGATACAGGTTCGATCCCTGGTTTGGGAAGATCCCCTGGAAGAGGAAATGTCTACCCAGTCTAGTATTCTTGCCTAGAGAATCCCAGGGACAGAGGAGCTTTGCAGATATAGCCCATGGGACTGCAAAAAGAGACATTCCTGAGTGACTGAGCATGCAAGCAAAGATTGAGAAGTGTGAGGAAAACATTTACTGCCAAGCAAAAACTCACTACTGTATAATGTCTAGGTTCCCAGGGATGAAATCCAGGGAAGGAGAAGTTAGGTCAGTTGAAAGATTCTAAGCCAACTTTCCTTATATCAAGAAAGCAAAATCCTTGAGTATAGCTGACAGGGCAGGGTTATCTAGCTCCTTACTTGGATGACCAGTTGGGGCTAGAAGTGGTCAAGGATGTGGGGCTCCACTCTGCCATTCTGGTACCCAGGTCACCACCGCTGTGCATGGATGTGTGTACGCTGAGATCTGTCTCCAGTGACAGGATGGCCAGGCTGAGGTTTATTAATATTATCACGCTAATGATTCATAATATTACTAAACAAAACATGCTGTCTTCTTGGACTCTCTTCACCTTCCTTCCCGAGATCCCTTCCAATTCCTGTTCCTACTCTTTGAAGTGAAGTGAAAGGATTAGTCCCTCAGTCATGTCTGACTCTTTGTGACCCCGTGGACTATAGCCTGCCAGGCTCCTCTGTCCTTGGGATTCTACAGGCAAGAATACTGGAATGGGTAGCTGTTCCCTTCTCCAGGGGATCTTACTGACCCAGAGATGGAACCCGGGTCTCTTGCATTGTGGCAGACTCTTTACCTGTTTCCCACTCTTTGGACGTCCCTCCTCTGCCCCAGACCCTCAGAGCTTGTGATTATCAGAATAGGACTCCATTTTCAGGACTCAGTATTATGTGTCTCTTTTCAAGGTTCAATGCCCAGGTAGCTAATCTGAGCAGTTTGCCAAGTTAAAGTCCGAATAGGGCTTCCCTGGTGGTTCAGACGGTAATGAATCTGCCTGCAATGCAAGAGACTCAGGTTCAGTCTCTGGGTCAGGAAGATCCACTGGAGGTGGGAATGGCAATCCACTCTAGTATTCTTGCCTGTAGAATTCCATGGACAGAGGAGCCTGGTGGGCTTGCAAAGAGTTGAACATGACTGAGTAACTAACACACACACAATGGCCTAATAGAGAAAGATCTTCTATGGCCTTCTGTAGGTAATGTTATCCCTCTCAATGACTCTCCAACACAAATTTGCAGGCTGACTTGTAGACCTAGGGGTAAACAGAGGAGGGGCCATGTCTGGGGATCGGCCGTCTTTTGGCAGCCCTATGATCACACCTCTTTGGAGCCAGCATGTTCCTCTTTTGCTTTAAGAGTGAGCTGCTAGTATTGGTCAATGTTCTTCAGAGAAACAGAACTGATACAAGATGATTTGCCAACAAGTGTAGTTGTTACAGTCTAGGCTCCAAATGTGCAGGGCAGCAGGCTATGCACCCGGTAGGGCAGGGCTTTAGGCTGCAGTATTGGAATTCCTTCTTCTTTGGAAAGCCTCAGTCTGTTCCTCTTTTGCTTTAAGAGTGAGCTGCTAGTATTGGTCAATGTTCTTCAGAGAAACAGAACTGATACAAGATGATTTGCCAACAAGTGTAGTTGTTACAGTCTAGGCTCCAAATGTGCAGGGCAGCAGGCTATGCACCCGGTAGGGCAGGGCTTTAGGCTGCAGTATTGGAATTCCTTCTTCTTTGGAAAGCCTCAGTCTTCACTCTTAGGCCTCCAGCTGACTGGATGGGGCTCACCCACATTATGGAGAGCGATCTGTTTTATTCAAAGTCTACTGTGATATTATGATTTATAATAAGAAATATATATTTGGTTTTTAACCCCTTCCTGGCATGGGGTTCCTATAACCCTTGAGATTCCTGTGAGTGATGAGAGCAAAAGGTACCTTTCGCTATGTTGAAGAAGTGGCTATTTAAATGCTACCTGACGATGAGAGCTTGTCACTGGAGGAAGCAACCATGTGATTAGAGGGTTGAAACCTTTAGTCCCACTCCCTGACTTCCCAAGTGGTTGAGTGGGTAAAGAATCTACCTGTAATGCAGGAGACACAAGAGATGTGGGTCCTATCCCTGGATCAGGAAGATTCCCCGGAGGAGGGCATGACAATCCATGCCAGCATTCTTGCCTGGAAAATCCCATGGACAGAGGAGCCTGGAAGGTTATAGTCCAGAAGCTTGCTAAGAGTAGGTCACGACTGAAGCAACTGAACACGCATGCACCCTGACTTCTGGTGGGGGAAGAAGGGTTAGAGATTGAGTTCAACTACCAGTGGGCAATGGTTTAATCAATCCTGCCTGTGTCATGAAGCCTCCTTAGAAACCCAAAAGGGCATGATTCTGAGAGCCTCTGGGTTGGTGAACTCATGGAGATTTGGGGAGCCCTTTGCCAGGGGCCAGGGTGCACCAGGGGAGGGTATGGGAGCTCTCCACCCCTTCCCACATCCCTGGTCTTCATCTCTTCTCCATCTGGCTGTTCCAGAATTATATCCTTCTATAGTAAGCCCATAATCTAGTAAGAAAAATGTTGCTCTGAGTTCTATGAGCTGCTCTAAACAAATGTATTCAAGGAGAGGATTGTGGGAACTTCCCAGGTGGTCAGAGGCACAGACAGCAATCTGGACTTGGCGTTGACCTCTGCGGGGAGGAGCAGTCTTGTGGGACTAAGCCCTTACCCTATGGGATCTGACTCTATCTCCAGGTAGATAGTATCAGAATTGAGTTAAACTGTAGGACATTCGGCTGGTACCAGGGAATTGCTTGGTCGTACTGGAAAACATTCACACTGAAATTGGTGTCAGTTAAATCGATTCACATTGATTTAAATGTGAATCACGTTGAAAGAAAATATCTTTACTGCAAACATCTAGATAGGTCTTGAGGCCAACAAATGGAATCATACCCTAGTCAAGCTGACACAATATTGTGCATCATAGTGCTCATTTCCATTCTTATGCCACCAGCCTGCAGGGGTGAAAACCAACAGCTTCCTCTTCTTCCTCTCAGTTTTCCAGACTCTGCTTCTATTCAGGCAGAGTATGACTGTAAGAGCAAGCATACACACAGACCAAGGAAGGGATGCAGGGCATTAGAGCAATTAGGCAAATCTGCTGACTCCAAGTCATGCCTTTAAAATGCCAGCAATTTTTTTTTTCATTCTCAAATTTGGCTAATTCAATGTCTGTTTCCATCCTCCACCTTCAGTCCTTTACACTTAGAACAAATTGTCTGAAAAGAACTGGAGAAATTGTGGTCCCTTCCTCCAGGGAACATCTAAAATAATGTTTTAAATGTGGCAAAGGATAAAAATTGGAATCCAGATGAAAAGCGGGCAGACTTTGGCACACACTAAAAGTCCTGCTCCCTAAGCATCTTGCCCAACTCCTTGTTAGGTAACAGCACCACCCAGGTCGGAGAAGAACAGTTCTCTTATCTTCTCAGGCCAGCTGGCTCATGGTGCTCTCCAGGCAATAGATCAGAGAGAATTATTTCCAGCACTCAGCTTCCAACCAACAACCCAAGGGCCTTCCTACACCTCCCTGCTGCCGGCCTTGCTAATTCTGCTTATTCCACAGCCAGTTTCCAAGATGGGCAATGCTGAAGTGATAGCTGGGGAGAGGGGAAGTGGGTGCTCCTCCCCATTTTGTAGATGAAAATATGAAGCATGGTCATGAGCTACTCTTCAACCACAGGACCAGAAACAGCCTTCATCATAGCCAGTCTCTTCAACTGATGAACGCCTCTGGTCAGGCTGCTGAACTAAGCCAGCTAGAAGGAAACTAAATTCAAGTTCCCTGCTGTCCAGCTTGCAACCAGCAGTAACTGCTGATTCGTTGGGTTCACAGGACTTGGCTACCTTCTGGCTGTTGGGATGAAAACGGTGATGATGACAATAATAAGATGGTACCACTCACCGAGCTGCTGATCTGTTTCACAAATGAGGAGACTGAAGTTCATGGTCACTCCCTAAACAAGAGTAGCAGACGTGGGTTCAGCCTCTGACCTGACTCCCCTCTGCTCTCATAAGATCTCTGAAACCATTTCAGACGAGGTGGTTCCCTCAGGCACTCTGATTCGATTGCTTTAGAATCTCTGCAGGCAAACAGTACAAGTTCAGCCAGTAGGAAAATGAAGGTTGATTGACCTGATTTTTGAATCTACCACATTAGAAATTTCTTTCACACAACCTTTAACTTCAGACTTGAGGGGTTTCCAAGCTAGAATGTGACATCATTATTGATACAGGTGAAGCATGCTATTTAGAGTCCAGCTTCATTTTATATAAAAAGTACCCAAACCGACAGAGGGGAGGGAGAAGTCAGAGTCTCACTGGGATGTATTCCCTGATTGAGCACAGAGAATGCTAAGGCTGGGAAACTTCTGCAAACAATAAACAAGATAGTAAGGACAGCAGTCAGAAGCAAGCTCTAGTTGTTACAGGCCGTGGAGCCCCTAGTAAGTCTCGAAGCTGATCACCCCCCATCTTGTACCTTTTCCCAGTAAAAGACTTTTCTTAAGTCTCATTTATTGTAGGACTTTTTCTTGTGAAAACATCCATTTAGCTTCTGAGAGTTCCGATAGGAAAATAGATTTCCTTTTACTAAAGCAATTGCTTTAGACTTTTTTTTTTTACTGGAATGTATGTATTCTGTTAAGTGATAGATACGGAGATATCTTGGTGGGCTTGGAAATTAATTTCCTTTATGTTTCATGGCCTCACAAACTGGTTCCCACTGTTGACTGTACCTCATACATCATTCTCTCCAATTATGAACGCTGCTTGAGAAAAACTGGCTGAAGGAAGCATAAAAGTAGATCAATCATAATATGTATACCTCCTGGGAAGAAACTCTGTCTATTTTCCAGGTCCACGAATACAGGATTCAATGAACTTTTCTCTAATTTATCAAACGAAAGTATTTTTTCTTCTTTCATGCATTCAACAAATATTTATTGTCTACTACATATCAAACACTATTGAAGCAGCCAGAGACAAGAAGAATAAATCATCAGTTAAGAAGCCCTGTCTTCATGGAACTTACATTCTAGCAACACACACACACTTAAACGCGCTCAGTTCAATTTAGAAGTGAATTGGTTATAGCCAAATGTTAAGACTTGAAGGGTTAAATTTGTTGTTTAGCAGATTTATTAATATTTGTTAGAATTCCACAGCCTTAATACTTTCAAGTAAATTTCTTTGGTGAAGTATAACATACTTACAGAGAAGTATACAAATCATGAGTGTATGTTCAATGAATTTTCTCAAGAACACATTATTGAAACCATCACTGAATAAATAAAGCACTACTACCACTCCACTCTTTGTCTCGTAACTAACCCCTCTCCCTAAAGATAGCCACCATCCCCATCTTTTTTTATTTTAAATTTATTTATTTTTAGTTGAAGGATAATTGCTTTATAGTGCTCTGCTATGCTTAGTCGTGTCTGACTCTTTGTGACCTCATGGACTGCAGCCCTTCAGGCTCTTCTGTCCACGGGATTCCCCAGGCAAGAATACTGGAGTGGGTTGCCATGCTCTCCTCCAAGAGATCTTCCCGACCCAGGGATTGAACCCAGGTCTCCTGCATTGCAGACAGATTTATTTAGAGTTGAGCCACCAGGGAAGCCCAAGAATACTGGAGTGGGTAGTCTGTCCCTTCTCCAGGGGATCTTCCTAACACAGGAATTGAACCGGGGTCGCCTGCATTGCAGGCAGATTCTTAACCAGCTGAGCTACCAGAGAAGCCCCTTGCTTTACCTATTGTGTTGATTTCTATCAAACATCAGCATGAATCAGCTATAGGTCTAATTTCTAATATCATATATTTGTTTGTTTGTTTTAGACTTTATATAAATTGAACCAGTCAGTGCTACTGTTTTATGAATCTGGCTTATTTTATTATAGATTTTTTTGAAATTTCTCCCCATTGCTGTATATAGCAATAGTTCATTCATTTCAATTGCTATTTTATAGTATTTCATTGTAGAATAAACAATTTGTCATAATTTATTCATTCATTATACTGTTGGAATTTGAATGCTTTCTAGTTTATTCTGTTAATGATAATGCTGATATAAACAGTCTTATACATACCTTTTGGGGCATATGCTGCTGCTAAGTCGCGTCAGTCGTGTCCAACTCTGTGCGACCCCATAGACAGCAACCCACCAGGCTCCCCTGTCCCTGGGATTCTCCAGGCAAGAACACTGGAGTGGGTTGCCGTTTCCTTCTCCAATGCATGAAAGTGAAAAGTGAAAGTGAAGCTCAGGCGTGTTTGACCCTCAGTGACCCCATGGACTGCAGCCTTCCAGGCTCCTCTGTCCATGGGATTTTCCAGGCAAGAGTACTGGAGTGGGGTACTATTGCCTTCTCTATTTGGGGCATACACCTATGAGTAAAAACCTAGAAGTGAAATCTCCACATCATAAGCCACACACAGGATCAGTTTTAGTAGATACTATTGAACACTTTTCCAGAATAGTTCTTTTCATGTGCCCTTCAATCCATAGTATACAAGTCCCAATTGCTACACATACTCACCAGCACTCAGTATTTCGCGTCTTTTTTAAACTTTTTATTCTGTATTGCAGTAAAGCGAACTAAGAATGTTGTGATCATTTCAAGTGGACAACAAAACTCAGCCGCACATATACATGTGTCCGTTCTCCCCCAGACTTGCCTCTCATCCAGGCCGCCACGTGGCACTGAGCAGAGTTCTCTGTTCTGTACAGGAGGACCTTGCTGGCTATCCGTTTTAAATACAGCAGTGTGTACATGCTACATCTCTTTTATTTTTTTAGCCATTCTGGTCAGGTATATAAAGGATTTTAATGTGGTTAACAATTAAATGTGTCTGGTGACTAGTGATGTTGAACATCTTTTTATTTGGAGCATTTGGAAATTATGTTTTCTAAGGTGTCTGCAAGTCTTTTGTCCAATTTCTATTGTATTGTCTGATATTTTCTTGTTGAGTTGCAGGAATTTTTGTACATTCTGGATATGGCTCCTTTGTATGGTTGCAACGATCTTTTCTTGCCAAAGCTTGCATTTTCCTCTTTCAATATGATTTTTGACTAAAGAAATTCTTCATCTTAGTCTAATTTTTTGATAATGTTTATAGTATATGCTTTTTATGTCCTCCTTAAAATCTTTTTTGCCTTACCACACGGTACTGAAGACATTTTTCTTCATTTTCCTCTAGATTCATGAAAAGACTTTATTATTTATAGCTACAATTTACCTGGAATTAATTTATATATATAATATTAATATGCTTCAAAATTCATTTTTTAACACATGAATATTTTGTGTAGATAATTTTTAAGAAAAATTTAAGAGAAGCAGCTTAAAATATTAATATTTAATAACAAAAGAATATCATTCATATTGATTTTATTATGTACAAATATTGCCTTGGACCACTATACATGTCTTAGTTCATAATATCTAGATATAATTCGTATATTCCTATTTTACAGATGAACAAATTGAGGCTGAGAGAGGTCAAGCAGTTTGCCTGAGGCTGCACAGCTAATCAGTGGCAAAGCTAACACTTAAATTCAGGCTGTTGCCTGTCAATAGATCCTATGTTGTTTGCAGTCAATTGAAAAGTGGGGTTATACTATCTAAATTTAGACATGCTATTTACACCGTGCAAAGAGTATGACTTTAGAGAATTCAAACCCTAGAAGAGCAATTGGAGTTGAAGGATTCAAGCTATGTTCTTCTTCCCACCACCCTCCCATTTTGGCCTGATCTTAGTGCCTCTTGCTTAAGCTTTAGGCAGACAGAACTACTCCGGGAACACTTTTCCTTTTTTTAATTTCAAAGAGTGCATCACTGCCTTAGTCTTCAGGACACCGGCCAAGCTAAAAATGAAGCATTTTTGTCCACGTTCTCACTCCAGACCTCTCCCTCCCTGATGGCTGCGATTTAACCAACAGCAACAGTTTCCACCTCAACTCTCTTTGTTTCTGTGGCTGGAAGCCAGCCCTTTAAAATCAATTTCACTTGCCCTTGACTCCTGTGGCTGAATTTCTATTTGATTTCTTTTTCTCATTCTTTCTTTTATTTAAATCCTGGCTTCCATCCAAAATGGGAAGAGAAATGGGCTTTAACCTTGAAGATCGTTAGCTCCAGTGGACTGTTAGGGTGTCAGAGCCCTGCATGGTGGCCTGGGACCTTCCCAAAGCCTGTCTCCAGTCACTGAGGCTGGTGTGAGCAAGCTATTCCATCTTGTGCGTTCTGAGACGCAATCAATGCACAACCTGGAAAGGCCAGTGCAGCCGGCAGTCCACAAGCAATGACGAGCCTGCCTCCAAGGAAAGAGCTGCCGGGTTTGGGCCACCACGCTGTAATACACAGCTCTAATTAGGTTCCCGATCCAGTGGCCCATATGACTAAATGGTTTATAAATAGAACCTCAGATGTAGAAAACAGAAGCACAAAGCGTAAGTCACGACTGACTGAGTTGGATTTAATTAAAAGTCATTTGAGGTGGTGTATGTAGCAGGGAGAGGGAGGACTCAGCTCAGGCACCTGGGGAAGACAACTGTTAGGACTAACTTGGAAGCAGAAACTTCAAAATGTGCTGCTGGAAAAATATCCCTATACTGTGTGGTGGGGGGATGGGAGGAGCCATTGCAAAGTTCCAGGAAATAGCTGTATGCCAAGGGGGAAATGCGAAACCCGGAACACATTTTTCATTAAGAATACTAAGATTTTAAACTTTATTTTGTGGGATCAAACGTTGGGAGGTCTTTCAGGGCCTTGGCATTTGTGCGGGCCTACCTTCTCTAAACCCCTCAAGGAAGGAAGGTCATTTGAAAAGATCACCATCCTGCTTTGAGTCAGCCTTTCAACATTCCATGTGACCCTGAGGAAGTCATGATTGTTCTTTCTCTGACGGTACCAGCATCGCAAGGACAAGGGGCATGCCTTGGTAAACATCATCTCTAGCTGTGGACACACAATCAAAAAAAGTAATGAAGAATGAAAGACTATCGAAGCTGCCTTTTGTTCTTAATATTCTGTGTTTCCATGGGCCTCCCACATGGCACAGTGGTAAAGAATCTATCTGCTAACATAGGAGATGCGAAAGACATGGGTTCAATCCCTGGGTAGGGAGGATCCCCTGGAGAAGGAAATGGCAGAGCACTCCAGTATTCTTGCCTGAAAAATCCCGTGGACAGAGGACCCTCATGGGCTACAAGTCCATGGGGTCACACAGAGTTGGACACAACGCACACATTCTATATTTCTACATTTAAAAATAGTTTACAGTAAGCATTATAGGAACAGGCTAAACATAGTCATATATTAACACTCAGGCCAATGGTTTGATTTGCCCTGGTGGGGAGGAGTATTTTAACATTGACATGGTTGAGAACTGCAGGTACATGGTGATAAAATATTTACTGACTTTATATTGATTTTATTATAGTTTTTAAATTGTGTTGTGACAATGCACCCACTTTCTAGCAGCTCCTACTGCCCTGTGTTGCCCACACCCCCAACTCCAGCTTCTCATTTTTTCTTATCAAAATCACAAACTTGAGCAGAGTTGTTTTCACAGTAGCTTTCCTCAGAAGAGTTAACTAGATGAGAAAAGAGGAAGCCAATGAAATGATTTCTAGTGAGCTGGTAAGGCCCACTATGGGTATTCACTGAAAACAATCACAAACATATTAACAAAACACACACATACAAAGTGGCTCCTCCCCTGAGGGTTTAGTGGAAGAGATAAATTGCAAGATCTTTGGACGTTCACAGAATCAAAGTGTGCTGTGGGCAGCAGCAGTAATGCTCGGTGAAACGAGAGTGCCTTAGATCTCAAATTTTAGGTTAAATAAAGTAACCCTCGCTCTGTCTTGGGTTTCCCCAGTGGCTCAGTGGCAAAGAATCTGCCTGCCAATGCAGAAGAAGGCAGAGACACAGGGTTGATCCCTGGGTTGGGTAGGTCTCCTGGAGGAGGAAATGGCAACCCGCTCCAGTATTCTTGCCTGGGGAATCCTGTGGACAGAGGAGCCTGGCAGGCTGCAGTCCATGGGGTTGCAAAGAGTCAGACACAACTGTTGTGGGTGCTAGGAATGCAGACTGTCATGACCCAGCTCACACCCAGACACTTCTAGCCCCTCCAGTACCAGCTACATGCCACACAGAGTTCTAAAGTCACCTTCAGATCAATCAGACATTTTTTAGAGAGAGCTCATACGAAGAGAAACATTGAAGTCTTTCTGAGTTGACTCTGGATTTGCACAGGAAAGTGTATTTCTGATTCAGTGGTTGCATTTCCACTATTGCCTTTCCCTACTCCCTGTCTCTGTTCCCCGTCTCAGAAGGATGTTCCCAGAGACTAATATCTCCAACGCCCTCCACAGCCCATCTGAGGCGACAGAGCCACAGTTGTGTGCTGAGCAGTAGGCGATCTTCTTTGCCTCCTGGTCACCACAGTCCTCCAGAATCCAATGAGTCACTGTTCATCAAATACTTTTCTCCAACTCCTCCCTGCCTCCATCTCAGAGAGGCCACCTACTTCTTTCAAAGGTGAAATTCGGTTAAATGCATTGGTTTCTGAATGATACATCTACTCTCTGAAGGACAGAAGTTCTGTGGCCGCAAGACTGATACGCCCACAGGCATTGGTTGACAGGAGGTTCTCTGGTGAGATGATTGGATCCATGTTCGTGAAGAGGCTTCCGCAGCAAATATATTCTGCCTCACAGACCACACACACACACACACACACACACACACACACACACACACCATTATTATGAAACTAATACATCAGGTGGCTCAGACAGTAAAACCTTCTGCCTACAATGTGGGAGACCTGGATTCGATCCCTGGGTTGGGAAGGTCCCCTGGAGAAGGAAATGGCAACCCACTCCAGTGTTCTTGTGTGGAGAATCTCATGGACAGAAGAGCCTGGTGGGCTACTGTCCCTGGGGTCTCAAAAAGAGTCGAACTCAGTTTAGCGACTAAAGAACAGCAAAACGTTTGTACTGAGGGTGAGACATATGCCCTGGCAGAGGTTCTTCCACCTAAGTGATTGCGTTGGTGTGCCTTGCACCTGAGGCACCCTGCTAGGCCCTGAGCCTTTGACAAGTGGCCTAGAGCAGTGAGACTAATGGCGTGAGCAAGCTGAGCTAGCTCAGAGAAGGAGGAATTCTGCCCAGGAACACTTGTTACACTTCCCAGAAAGGTAACAGAGTCTTGAAGAAGTGCATGGCTAGAGTGGGAATGCATTTACTGGCTTTCTTGACGAGCCTTTTACTACCTACTGTCACTCTGTGGAGTCCCAAGCTAAAGGCATAGGAGGTGCATGAGATTTCCTGAGAGGATGAAATTGAGAGAAGGATTTTCCTTGAACCCACCCACAGCCTCCGTGGGATGGGATGCGGAGGAAAAACTCTCAAAAGCAATTTCATAATATATGAAGTATTGGCTTGGGCCAAGCTTTATGGAAATATGTTTCTTTATATTACAGGTTTGAGTGTTTCCTGAAAGAGACAGTCCAAGTTGTTCTGGATAGAATTCATGATATCAGTTTTATGAACTATACCTCTATTTGCCTTTCTGACTTACTTCACTCTCTATGACACTCTCTAGGTCCATCTGTGTCCCTGCAAATGACACAATTTCATTCCATTTCTGGCTGAGTAATATTCCATTGTATGTATGTACCACATCTTGTTTATCCATTGCTCCGCTGATGGGCATTTACATTGTTTCCATGCCTCGGCTGTTGTAAATACTGTTGTAATGAACACTGGAGTGCATGTATCTTTTGGAATTATGTTTTTCTCTGGGTATATGCCTCGGAGTGAGATTGCTGGGTCATATGGTAGTTCTGTTTTCAGTTTTTTTAAGGAACCTCCATCCTGTTCTCCGTAGTGGCTGTAATGTATTACTTTACATTCCCAGCTACAGTGTAAGAGACACAGACTTAGAGAACAAATGTATGGACACCAAGGGAGGAAGGAGGGGTGGGATCAACTAGGAGATAGGGATTTACGTGCATAGAATCACTATTTATAAAATAGATAACTGATGAGAACCTACTGCATAGCTCGCAGCAGAAAGAAAGTACAGTCTGTTTGTAAGACATACATTGAAAAAGTGAAGTGTTAATTGCTCAGTCACATCTGATTCTTTGTGATCCCATGGATTATAGCTCACCAGGTTCCTCTGTCCATGGGATTCTCCAGGCAAGAATATTGGCGTGGGTAGTCATCCCCTTCTCCAGGGGATCTTCCTGACCCAGCTATCAAACCTGGGTTTCCCCACTTCTGAGCCACCAGGGAAGCCCCAGGACATATATTAAGTTAATCTTAAAAACATATTTCAATATACATTAGGTGCAAACAAATACTGTTTGGTTCCTCTTATACAAGATACTTAGAATAGTCAAATTTGGAGGCAGAAAGTACAGTGGTAGATGCTAGGAGTCAGGGTGAGGAGGACTAGGGGGGAGAAATAGGGAGTGAGTATTTAACAGAGACAGAGTTTCAGTTTAAGAAGGTGAAACATTCTTTGTTGCTGCTAAGTCACTTCAGTCGTGTTTGACTCTTAGTGACCCCATGGACTGTAGCCCACCAGGCTCCTCCATCCATGAGATTTCCCAGGCAAGAGTACTAGAGTGGGGTGCCATTGCCTTCTCCAGAAACATTCTTTAAGAAGGTGAAATTGCACAGCAACATCAATGTACTTAATACAACTGAACTGTGCAGTTAAATAGGGTTAAAATAGCATGTTTTATATTATGTGACTTTTACCACAATTTTAAAAAGTTAAAATTCTTTGAGGTGAAATCTACACAAAATATAATGAACCATTTAAAGTGAACACTTAGGTGGCATTAGCATATTCACCATATGGTGCAGTCACCTCTACCTACTTCCAAAATGCGGTCATCCCCCAAAAGGAAACCTCATTCCCAGTAAACAGTTGTGTCCTCATCTCCTGTCCTCCAAGCCCCAGGCAACTACCGAACTGTTTTCTGCTTCTATGGATTCACCTATTCTAAAAATTTGATATAAAGGGAATCACACAGTATGTAACCTTTTGTGCCCGAGTTATTTCACTTAGCATAATGTGCTCAAGATTCATCCATACTATAGCCTATGTTCATATTTCATTTTTTTTAACTTTTTATTTTGTATTGAGGTATAGCCAATTAACCATATTATGCTAGTTTCAGATGAATAGTGAAGGGACTCAGCCAGACATATACATGTGCATATATCCATTCCTTTTTATGATTAACTAATATCCTCTTATGTGTATATACCACCTTTTTTTTAATCCATTCATCCACTGAATTTGAGTTGTTCCCAAATTTTGGGCTACTTCTGGCTACTGTGAATAGCCCTGCTATAAGTGAGATTATACCTGTATCTGTTTATCTGTTTTTAATTCTTTTAGGTATATACCTAGAAGTGAAACTGCTGGGTCATCTGATAAGTCTATGGTTAATTTTTTGAGGAGGCACCAAATTGCTTTCCACAGCAACTGTACTATTTTACATTCCTAGCATCAATGAACAAGGATTCCAATGTCTTCACATTCTCACTGACAGTTGTTATCGTCTTGTTTTTTGATTTGAGCCATCCTAGTGAATGAAAATGGCAACCCACTCCAGTGTTCTTGCCTGGAGAATCCCAGGGACAGGCGAGCCTGGTGGGCTGCCGTCCCTGGGGTTGCACAGAGTCGGACACGACTGATGTGACTTAGCAGCAGCAGCAGTGAATGAAAAGTGGTATCTCTTTGTGGTTTTGATTTTAACATACTTAATGAGTAATGTTATTGAGCAGCTTTTCACATGCTTACTGGCCATCTGGATCTCTTCTTTTGAGAAATATCTATTCAAGTTCTTTGGCCATTTAAAACATTAGCTTATCTTCTTCCTGTTGAGTTGTAAAGTACTTTTTATATATTCTGCATATCTAGACCTTTATCAAATACATTATTTGCAAATGTTTTCTGCCACATGTAGTTTGTCTTCACTTTCTTGATAATGTCCTTTGCTGTAAAATTTTCCAATTTTGGTGAAGTCTAATTTATTTGTTTTTTCTCTTTTTGTGTGTGCTTTTGGTATCATATCTTAGAAAAAGTGAAAGTGAAAGTTGCTCAGTAGTGTGCAACTCTTCACAGCCCATGGACATAGTCCATGGAATTCTCCAGTCCAGAAATATAGGAGTGGGTAGCCATTCCCTTCTGCAGGGGATCTTCCCAACCCAGGTCTCCTGCATTGCAGGTGGATATTTTACTGGCTGCCACTAGCTAAATCCAAGGTCACAAAGATTCACACCTATTTTTTTTAAAGAGTTTTAGCTCTTCTATCTAGGACATTGATCCATTTGAAGTTAATGTTTGCATATAACATGAGATAAGTGTTCAAATCCATTTTTTTCCATGTAGGTGTTCAGCTGTCCCAGCACCATTTCTTAAGGAGACTATTTTTTCCTTGTTGAATGGTCTTGGCACCCTTGTCAAAATCAATCGGCTGTGGATGTATGGATCTATTTTTCACTCTCTATTATTACACACTTCTATATTTATAGAACTTTCATGACAAACATTTCAGCTACAATCAGTTCCATTTTGTTTTTTCTCTTAGATACTAGATTTCTGAAGGATTTTCAAGCCATATAATTATGACCTTATATTTTTTTCTCTCTCATTCATTTAAGCATCTCTTGGCCTCTTTTCTGCTGGTACTACCTAATGATCCAATAAGACTGGAAAACAATTTTGAGTAACTTTTAAGTAATAAACTTGGCCCCTGTGATGACGTAGCACTTGCAGTGCAAACTCCAGGATGAATAGAGGCCCTCACACTTTCTTTCATTTGTCCCTCTGAGTTTCCTTGAAAACAGTCAGCTCCTCTTCTGATGAAGTTTATTCTCAGAAATGTCACTTCTGCCTCTTTCCTCTTAAATTGACTCTATATATGACATCTTGTGTCTTGCTCCACATT